>JAGVSP010000416.1:0-66483 GCA_022494985.1 Micrasema minimum | reverse complement strand
AAATAAGTGTCAATTTTTTTTTCTAAAATTTATGCAGGGTCTACAGGCAAGGAAAAGGCAGCTTTTTACAAAAGTAATTTTAAAAGCTACTTTGTCTCTCATAAAATTTAATATTTAATAAATTCAACGCTTCTTCAATAGTAAAGTTGATAAATGTATCTACCGATATATTATTAAAAAGCACGTTTTCTGATACATATTTTAATTTCTTTCTTTCATTTCCCTTATCCGCACCTAATGGTGCATAGGACACTGTTTTAGTATACCAAGTGTCGTACAGGTATCCTGTAAGATCAGTCTTTAAGAGCTTTAGTGCCCGTACAACAAATGATAAAAATTCCCTTTTTGCTATTACCTATATGTAAAAAATGACTATCCATATATTTCACAAAAAAAATTGTGGTGAGGAAACAATAGCCAACATAATTTTAATAAATATATGCTTAAAATACTATTCAAATATTATTCAAAGCATATATATGTGTTTCACGATGAGACCGGAAAACTCCGGAGGGTGATTGCTCGTGGTATTCTGAGAAAAAAATCCTTGTAAAGTTTTTTGATCGAGGCATTTCTAATAATTAATTAAAAAAAAGTATTAATAAAAAGCGACGTTTGTAATACTGGCTTTTGTCTAAGTCTAAAGCTATAAAGTGTTAGTGTTGGCGGGGTAGGGGGGGGCGGGGAGGCGGGGGGGCCCTCACCGGTCACCGTACCCACATGCAAATGCAAATTTCAAACCTAAATCTTAGGTCTATATTTAAAAAATATGTAAATTTTAGTACAAAAATTAAAGTCAGTATTACACCCGTGAATTTTTATTTTTTAAGAAATTTGTTCGAAAACTTTAGTAGGATTTTTTTCTCAGAATATCATGAATAATATAATACAATAATATTATCATCATAACACTCCGGAGTTTCGCGGTTTCATCGTGAAACAAGGGTATAAAATATAAAAGCAAATAATTGTTCGAATTGTCGATTACTTCAAACCGAATAGTTCGATTCTGTTTCATTATAATATAATCGAATAATTTGGTTATCCGAATAGTTCGATTATGATTAATGGCTATTTTGGACGTATATATGGGTCTGACTCCGAGCCGAAAACGACGGAGCCACTCCAGTGCACACTCTAGCGGCCACTTCAATAATAATTCTGACATTTGACATAATTCATTGCACATTGATTCATCATTGACATTTGACTATATAGTGTCATTATCTTTGTTTGACATGACATCGCACAGTGCTGCCAGACGGAGGGAATTTTCCCACTTTCCGGGAATTTTTGGGCCAAATTTTGAGAAACGGGAAAAACGGGAAGATTCCGAAAAAGAGGGTAAAAAACGGGAATTTTCGCACTTGTGGGCATAATTTATGTGAATTTCGCCATTTTTCGTCCAAATACATGGCTTTTATTTGTTTATTTTATGTTTTTAATATTTCAAACCTGGGCGCCATGGCGCGCCAGCCAATAACGTCGGAACATGCTACCAACCTTGGCAACGTAGCATCTGACTGTGTTTTATTGCGTTTTCACGCACTTTATACGGCCACTAATGTCTCTTGAGTCTTCCCCATACACACAATGACTAAAAACAACATTTTTTTCTTCAAAATGAACGTTTTTAAGCCTTTTAAGAGAAAACGGGAATTTCTGGCCGAAAGTGGGAAAATTGGCAGCGCCGGGTGGGAGAAGCCGTCTCTCGGATCTGGCAGCACTGAATCGCATGACATGAATGCGACTCAATGCGTGCAATCTGTGAAAGTGTGTAAATTTTATGTAGGTTTTATGCATTGATTTATTAATTATTTATTAATCAATGGTATTATCGTTTATAATTTATAAAACATTTATAGCATCGACTATTCGACATTCGATACAAACTATTCCATTGTTGAGAACTAAATAAAAGTTTTGTGCTCAAATGCCTACTTGCAGACAAAAACTGGATATTACCAATTACGGGATTGCATCAAATTAAAATTTCAGTTGATAATATCCATATTCCCTTATAAATTTCTAGTCTCTGTTGAGACATAAATTGTAGTAACAAGTTTTTTTTCTTAAATAATTGCATTCACGCATTATTATTTTGTGACAATAGGTAAATATCCAGTTTATACACGTATCTACCAATAATTGCAAGCCATTCGGGATCGTTATAGTTTTCACACGAAAATAACGAACGTAAAAAAGCTTAAAATTTGCAAGGTAATTTTGCATAATTAGCGGCCCTGGCGGTGAGACAGTTAGAGCTCTAGGCAGACGAGTTCGACCTTTGAGTTTTAAGTTCGAGTCAATAATCGAAACATCGTAAAAATATTACTTTAATTTCATCTTTAGAACTTATTATTATTATGGTGATTCCTCCCAAGTTTAGTACACTAGGTATGTATTTTTGAAGTTAAAACCAAAGAGTTTATACGTATAAAATAATAATAATAAGAGAAAACTCCAAAACTCGTAAAATTATTTGAAGTTTGACCACGGTGATAAAAATAATATTTAATGTGAGATTATATTTGAATGGCGTAATATATACGATAATATTTCATCCGAAATAATATAATATACTTACATATTTATATAGCATAATAATTTATATAAATATGCGATATTCAAGTTATAAGTTATATTTATGTCATTTTTAATTTGATAACATTGAATG
The DNA here is from genome assembly GCA_022494985.1 of Micrasema minimum. Taxonomy (NCBI): domain Eukaryota; kingdom Metazoa; phylum Arthropoda; class Insecta; order Trichoptera; family Brachycentridae; genus Micrasema; species Micrasema minimum. The sequence continues at coordinate 63,806 of JAGVSP010000416.1, read as the reverse complement.
AATGAGGGACAGGGACATCACATCCAAAGACATGTTATGACTCATAACTTATGAGCACAGTCCAAAAGTAAATTTAATATTTTCAAATGTCAGAAGCAAATGAATTTATTGGAAAACATGAATTTTACTTGACTTGCACTTATTTAAAAAGGGTTTTTAGTTTTATTATTTCCCTGTAAAGTGATCAGTAATCCAGCTGCCACAGGTAAATTTTACTTATAATAAAATCGATTCATTGAAAATAAATGAGATTCGGTAGTATAATATTTAGTGTTAGCAATGATATTAATAAGTATACTTACATTAATATTATTGAGTGTTAGCAGTTTTTTTTATGTAGGCCATTTTTTAAATGTAAGACTATAAATGTATTAATGAAGAAATAATAAGAAATTACACGTGGAGTGTACAATACCTCACTTTAAGTACCTATTGTAGTTTAGAGATTTTGGCGTTTATTCACCCCCTACTTCTTCAGTCACATTGAGTGAGGCAAGAAATCTCATTACATATTTTGAACTCTCGGCAACTTTCACTCTGGTACCTTGAGTTTCAAATTATCGAGAGTCGACTGTACTTAAGATGATAAATTTTAAAGTACATAAGTAATTAATGAAAGAAAATACAGTTTATTTCATGGGTTGTGTAATTTAGTGAGTAGGTACTTATTCATGATTTTTACGAGGCATTTGGTTAAACATTTTGTACCTGCTTTGATGCTTAAACACGTGAACACTAACTGATCCTTGGCACCTTTAGAGAGGTAGCAGGAAGCCGAGGTAGGGGGGTGTGGGACCGTGTAACCGTCCAGCGGAGGTTTGTAGACAAAAAATAATCCACTATCTTACAGGGGTAGTGAGGGGGTCAAAGAGGGTAGGTCTGTCTGAGAAGTCCATGGCCTGCTAAAGTATATATATTTCTTCTTCTTCTTTTGCCACGATCGCTCCTATGCGGAGCATGTGGACATCACTAGATCCCTCCAGGAGACCCTGTCAACAGTCAGCTCTCTCGCCTCCTCCCACGTCAGGCCCGCATCCATCAGCTCCGCCGAATACAGCCGTAGGATGGTCATCGACGGTCTGCCAGGACGGCGGGATCCTGCAGGCGTAAAGAAAAGGCAGCTCGGGTTCAGGCTCTCCCGAGGCATCCAGAGTACATGCCCAAGCCAGGTCCATCGCCGCAGCTTCACGACTCCAGTTATTGGAGGTTGCTGCGTCCGTTTTCTAACTTCAGCGTTGGTTATGAAGTCAAATCACCTAATGCCTAGAATCCTTCTCAGACACTTGTTCTTAGCTCAACAAGCGAGCATTCTGAGCTTTTGTGAGGTGCCAGGATTCGCATCCATATATATTTACTTACACAGTATTTTATTTTCAAATTTATACACCTTTTCTTATAAGATTTTGTTTATTTGACTTAATAAATAAAACTACTGCATTTTTTTAATTTTAGCATTTGCGTTCTTATGACATACCAACTCAATTTCGGGACTACTTTCAAATAGTCGGAAATAACTGTTATAGAAAGTAGGAAACAGTTTAGGTGTTACGTTGCGTAATTTGTTTTAATATTAAGTAATGGATTAACTTTTTTAATTTATTTATTTTTAGAAATAAAATATTAAAGATGGCACTCAAAGGAATAAAAATAGTGGAAATGTTGGGATTGGCTCCCGGGCCATTTTGTGGTATGCTGTTAGCTGATTTTGGGGCTACTGTGACTATTGTTGACAAGGTTATTTGTGTATTTATTTTTAAAATTATATTAACTAAAAAATAGCACAATAATAAATGAACAAACGATGCATAACATTTATTCAAATTGACACAAATAGTATTTTTCATAATTTAATTTCTCGCACCATTGAAACCATTACGGTCCACTTGAAGTTTATACTGTAAAGTCAACTTTTTATTATCAATTATAGTGTCAGTGTTCATTAGGGTAGTCATATTTGATCTAAGGATAAACCCTAAAAAAAATTACTGGCTCTTTTGTTTGGTGAAGGACTTTTATATTACACGAATAAAACTTTATCAATATACATTACATTTAAATCCACTTTGCGAAAAATAAATTAATAATTAATAATGAAACTATTTTCGGTCAGAACTTTGTAGGATTACATTATCCAGTAAGGTCCAATTTAAACATTCTTTCATTTAATATTTTATTTTCAGATTGTACCTACTACGTTCAACGTTTTAGGAAATGGAAAACGCAATATTGCTTTGAATCTAAAAAACGAAAATGGTAGAAAAATATTTAGAGAAATTTGTAGAACATCCGATGTTTTGATAGAGCCATTTCGGCCGGGGGTTATGGAGAAAATGGGACTAGGACCAGATGTACTATTAAAGGGACAATCCAAAATTAATTTACGCACGACTGACAGGCTATGGACAATCGGGAACAATGTGTTGTAAAGCTGGACACGATATTAATTATGCTGCAGTATCTGGAATTTTATCAGTCCTCGGGAGAAAAGATGACAATCCTCACCCACCTATTAATATAGCTGCAGATTTTGCTGGTGGTGGTTTGATGTGCGCTTTGGGAATTGTTATGGCTCTTTATGAAAGGAAAATCTCCAATAAAGGTCAGGTTTTGGATTCTAGCATGGTCGAAGGAGCTGCGTATGTGTCCAGCTGGATCTTCAGATCTCAAAACCTGCCCATATGGGGAAAGTCTAGAGGAGAAAATATCCTAGATGGAGGAGCTCATTTTTACGATACATATAAAACTAAAGACGGGAAATACATGGCAGTCGGAGCTATTGAACCTCAATTTTACGAGCAACTTTTGAAGGCGTTAAACATTTCGGAAGATGAAGATCAGTTTTCTGATTTGAAAAACAGAAAACATCGTTGAAAAATATCTTTACAAGGTATACTCAGAAAGAATGGTGTGAAATATTTGATAAATATGACGCATGTGTCACTCCTGTGGTTCCCTTGAAAGAAGCTTCTACTCACCATCATAATGCCTCTAGAAGTAGTTTTGTTAGAAGTTACGATGGGGACATGGTTCCAGCTCCGTCGCCTAGGCTCAGCAGAACTCCAGCATCATCCCTTGCACCACTACGGCCTCCTCACCATGGAGAACACACGGAAGATACATTGCTGTCACTTAATTATACTCCCGATGAAATAAAACAATTCAAAGAAGAAGGAATAGTGTTTGCTCACCCCAAATCAAATTTATGATTTTTAAATCTATTTTTGTTTTTATAGAATACACATTGTCATGTACCTTGGTATATTTTTTGTCACTGAAACTTGATAAAATATTTGGTTTACTTACTTTTACCAGAGGAATGGGCTTCGGGACAAGTTTTTTTAGATGGTGATATCTTAGGTACAATTTTTTATTTTTGTCTTCATTATTAGGTATGTCCGTAATTAATTTTTAAAACTATTTTTTATTTTAACTATATATTTATTTATTTATTTACGGCACATGCCTTTTAAACAGCTTTAAAACAGCAATACATTAATTAAGTATAAATAAAGAATAAAGAGTCTTGTGCTAAATTGTAACAATATGTATGTATTTAGTACAACCCTTTTTGTGCGCCTAGGTGACGGGTGCTTTTAAAGTATCCGTTTGTGGTCAACCCATTTCTAAATATTTTTTTACAAGGAATCTTTTGAATTTGATATTTTATTTTTTTCAGAAAAAAAAACTAATATTCATTACTAGTCGCACATTTTTTTTTTTTACGGAATCTATAAATATAGGACATTTCCCCATTATGAATATAATAATAATAGTATATGTATACAAATATTTATTAAGTATGTAAGATTATGTAATTTGGTATTTTTAAGCATATTTTGTCAATGTTAAATGTATAAATATTTTTTTTTTCTATGTTGTGACATCTGTTTCACCTTGTCATAATTCATTTTTTGCCATGTTTTCAAGTAAATATGCTTGATTTTATCCAAAAGAAAATACATAATTTGGTATTTTGGATAAGGATGTTATCACACATATATTAATATATATGTCTCTGTTGAGATGTCAATTGTAATATATTATTAATTATGAAATTAAAAAACTTTTGAATTAAATTATTTGTATATAACTATTTAAAGTTAAATAAAAATACTTGGTACACTTCCACTTTTATTTTAAACTACTTTTTTTTTAAATTGCTAACCGGTTTCGGTTTCTTCAAGGAGTAGTGTCTCCGAAACCGGTTGGCGTTTTAAAAAAATAAAAAAGTAGTTTAAAAACAAAAGTTATGGAAAACTACAAAGTGAGTGCTACATTGAGTTAATATTATTAACTTATAACTTTCTGAATTTCCGATATAAGATCATGTAGTATGTTTTTTCTACTTTGGTCTAAATAAGGTTCAGTGAGGATATTTTCTAATACAGATTTTAAAGACTCTAAATCAAAGAAGATATGAGAATTATTTAAATTCCAATTTCCGAACCCAACATTGTTTCCATTTTTTAAACAATTTAATCTTTTTTCTGTTATGTATTTCACAAATTCATAAAATCCATCAAAGTTCATTCCAAATAATGATTTGAGCATGACTTGACAATGTTCTGTCCATCCCTCGGTGTCTTTAAATTCCAATATTTCTCCTTCAACCAAATTGACATTCTTTTTTAGCGAGTTCCACATGTGATCAATATTGCATCCATTGATCAGTTGTGATTTATGGAGATAGTATCTTCAATATTGTAAACTTGATGATGCCAACCAGAGGGGACGAAAATGGCATCTCCTGCTTCTTGAATTACTTGGAAATATGTATGACTCTCATTTAGCTCGCCTTCAATATTGGAAGGGAAGTTACCTGAAGCATCCACAAACTTCTGTTCTTCTCCGGGAGGCAACAGCACCCATTTCTTTTGTCCAACAACATTAGCCGACCAACTAAATGATGTATAAACATCCGCATGAAATGGAGTCCTATAATAAAATTAAAAAGAATAATGGATGTATCAGATAAAGAGAGATGTTATTTTATTGCATAATGGCTTGAGATGAATCTTCCTTATCCACACCTAATGGTGCACTGCATTGGTACACCAAGTGCAGTGAAACTTGATCATTTGTTACATGAAGGCAAAATGATCAGTCTTACGCTTCAGCACCAGTCCAAGGTATCACAAATGAATATTTGCTTTTTATTGATATCAAATACATTTATTAAATGTATTTTGATGTGAAAATCACATTCAAATAAATATTTCTTATTGACCTTCATCGGGAATATAACCTGCGACCTCATGCATGGCAGCTCAACGCGACGAGGTTCCTACCAACGATTATCAAAGTTTAAAGGAAAATGTAGAGCAAAATTAAAATAAAATAAAAGTCAAATGAGAATAAGTTTGTGACAAACAAGTTTTTAGCTACCATTGCACAAAATATTTTATGAACATACCATGATCCTTTAGGTCCAAAGTAAACAAACATATAGTCATCCTGTTTATTATCCACCAAGTATATTCATTTAACAGTCCGAACCAAAATACATGGGAACATTGTAAAAATTGTCTTCTGGATTCTCTCTTTTTAGGTGCCAATCTTTTAAATACAAAATACTTTTTATAGAGTTTTCGATTGAAATGCCTTTGATGTATTCCACATATTCCTTGAATAATATATACTTTTTACATTGCTCAGGATTTTTGCAGTCTGTAACTGGAACGGATACCGATCCATATTTGGAAAGAAGTAATTGGAAGTTGGGAATACCATTCGATACCCACTGAGCTGAACTCTCCCAATCAACAGCGACGTTTTTTATGATACACGGCACATTTTTAAATAAATATTCTTTGAAGAATTCCGAGTACGTTTCTCCATTGGAAATCTCAGATATATATTCCGGTATAGATTGTTGCTCTTTATCACAATAACTAACTTTGTCAATATTCAGCATTATAGCTCTTGTTCAACACTTTCAGAATAATTTACATAAAAAGTAAAACATTTCATTAATTCAAACTATTTCATTAGGTACTGAAATGTCCGCGTAATTTTTCTATTTGGCACAAGTTTTGACGTTTTAAAAATTTGACAAGGGCTCAAATATACACCACGGGCTTCGTTCTATTTTGCTTGCATGACGTATGATCTTAGATTATGATTATACATATATACCTAGGTTCAATGTAATTGTAGAACGTACCTGCCACAGAAAATAGGAATAAAGCCTTTGGATTGTCTGTGCCATTTCCTGTCAACTGTCAAATGTGTCGTGTCAAATGAAGTCAAACGATTACAGGATCACAATACATATAATAATATTATAAGAGTTAAGTTAAATAAAATTAGAAAATCATAAATTAATAGGGATTCTGATAATGTTAATTTTTGGAGACAAACGACTATTGTAGAGCTCATTTGAATGTTGTTTAAATATTAGATTTGAGAGGCATATTTTATGTTTAAAAAATGTTTCTATTTAGATTTCTTTTAATTCTTGCCTTGCTTTTAATTAGTACTTTAGCGAATTCAGAAGAGGTATATGTTTGGGGACCAGGTATATATCCGGACATAATAACACTACCGGCAAGATATTTTTTTATAGAAGTAAAAAATCCCAAAGACAAGTGAGTATACTAAAATACTACATCGAATACTTTTAGGATTGTTGTCATTTTACAATAAAGATTTAAATTTATTGACACGTTTTGTAATTTATTTTATTTTCAGGGTGTTGAAAAGTAACCTAGAAATCAAGATAACTGGAGATTCTTCTTCTGGGACTTGCAGATTATGGCTAGATATTTTGAATCGGAATGACAACTCTTTTATTGTTCGGTATCGTCTCTATGAATCGTGCACTAATTTAAAAATAGTAATCAAGTATAAAGGTGTTCATACAGGTGGTTCTCCTTATTCTATTCAAGGTAATTCTCAATTCTCATGGTTCCAGCAATAATTAAGATATTAAATCATTTCTGTCCGGCAATAAATGTTACAAATTTACCCTGTTTTTATGTGTTAATAATGCTTTTAAAAATAGAGTTTAATACATAATAGGTAAGTAAATATCACTGATGGGTAATATAATCTGATTTATTTTATATATTTGTTTTTTGAATGAACGCCATCATGTGTAATGATAATGCTAGTAAAATATTTAAAAATATTTTAACGAAAGACCCCAGAGACAAAACAGGAGTAGTCAATTCTACATGCACAGATACATTTACTCTTTTAAAATAAGCAAAAAATGTCGGTGATTCACAATACATATAGGTATATGGATAATTTTGTATTTTAAAACTGTGGAATATTTTTTTACAGGTACTGTTTACAACGAAGACTGCGATTGTCCGGCTAAAGATTTCAATTCTTGGTCCAAGCAATATGGATGTCCAGAAAACATAGAACAATTAAATAAAGATTTAGAGCCATTTCACAGCGTAAATATGAGTGAAGTGTTAGAAAATGTATTAAATAATTACAACCATCCTGGCAGCATGAGTGTTTGCCATTATATAGTGAAGGATAATGAACTATACAGGAAGTGCTATGGCCAGCATGTTGGGTTCCACATGTTTTCCGATGCCATCTTGTTATCCGTGATGAGGAAGGTGGTGCTCCCGGATCAGTCTTTCTTCATTAACTTGGGAGATTGGCCACTTGTCAAGAAACATTCCGCATTAATCCCACTCTTTTCATGGTGCGGAAGTTCTGACACTATGGACATCGTTTTACCAACTTATGATTTGACGGAATCGACTTTAGAAAATATGGGGAAGGTAACAAATGAGGCCATTAAAATCAAAATTAGAAAACTACATCTCAAGTTTAAGGCTCATAATCGCCTTAAACTTATTAGCATTGTCTTCTAACCCATGTATTCCCATACCATGCATTTTTTGCACAGTTTTAGGAGATTTTAAGGTTTATTGACAGGTGGAGATTTCTAACTTTAACATAATTTAATTATTATTGAAATGAATGGGTTATGATTATATTATAATCGCCTTCATCTTCCAATTAAACCATTCTGCGAGATATTAAAATCTGCAAACCAGAGTCAGCATTTTGATAATTATTCATGATTAATTAATTCATTATTAAATCCCGTCTGAATCCAGTTGAGTGATCTTGCGGTGTCCTACTATTACTGCACCATCTAATATTTCTCTATTTTTTCAGAGTGATGTTAGACATGCTGTCTGTGCAAGGAAATATTGGAACACAATGGGATAACAAAATACCCCGAGCTTTTTGGCGGGGAAGAGATTCATGTTTTGAAAGATTGAAATTGGTGGATATTGCAAGAGAAAATCCATCGCTTTTCAATGTCTCAATGACTAATTTCTTTTTCTTTAGAGATAAAGAAGAACTTTATGGTCCGAAAGTTCCTCACACTTCTTTCTTCAAATTCTTTGATGTCAGTATTTTATTGTGTTATTTTATTTCATCTAGCCAATAAAACATGACAAGAAAATATTCTAATACTGAGTTTACTAGATATATTTACCTATTTTTTGTATAACTCTGAAATCTCAATAATTGAGTGTTTGCTTGTCATGCATTGTTTACAATATTCATGCTAAAATGATATCTGTATACTTTGAATTATTTTACCACAGTACTCTCAGTTTAGTCTTAAAACAATACCAGTACTTTATTCTACTTTCAATTTTGCTTTCAGTACAAATATCAAATAAATATTGATGGAACAGTAGCTGCTTATCGTTTTCCATATTTGTTAGTTGGAGATTCACTAGTGTTCAAGCAGGAGTCTCCTTATTATGAACATTTCTATCATCAACTCCAACCCGGAATTCATTACATTCCTTTCAAAAAAGATTTATCAGATCTTAAAGACAAAATACTTTGGGCTATTGACCATGATGAAGAAGCTCATACTATTTCAAAAAATGGAAGAGAATTCGCACAGAATAATCTGATGCCCAAAGATATAATATGTTACTATGCTGTTGCGTTTAAGGTAAGATAATTTAAATAAATTTAGCGCAACATTTTGAGTGTGTTCAAATACTTGTAGACTTTAAGTTATGTCTTACAGTCAAATGTTAGAATTTTTGTTGAATACTAACTTGATAAAATATAAAAATAATTTTTGTTTCTCAAGCTGTTTATTGGGCTTTCTGGTCTTGAGATGGTCAAAATAAGAATACAAAAAAAAGAAGACATTCTTAAAAGAGTAGTATTTGTGTGATTCATCACCACATACTCTTCATTTTTCAAACATTTTAATATTACCTTTTGAGTTTAGAAGACATTTTTACTTTGAGAAGTAAAATAAATCTTGCCAACATTTTAATGATTACTTTTTTATTTGAAATCGGCACATTGCCTTAAAAAATTAAAGTTGTACATGTACATTGAGAAAAAGTTGCATAATAACATTTTTAATTTGTTCAAATACTTGCACGCAAAAACTGGGAATTTATTATTACTATCCAGGTCTTTACAGAGCCTATGTATGACCTGTTATTGGCTAGGTAAAGCGGTCATTTGAAATAATAAGGATACTTCCTCATTTCTTTTAGGGCATCAATAAATAATATTATATTTGAGCATAAAATAGTGTCTTTCAATAAGGATGTTTGATGTTTAAACGTGAATAAAACAAGTTCAGTTCAAGTTTTATTTGTCAAATTAGTTGTGAATTGTTTATTAGTGTATGGTTAATTACCATGGAAGGTTGTAACATTGAACTATGTGTACATATCATCAAATTTCACTATCAAACTCTATTTAAAAAACATTTAACGCAATGCGATTTTTATCTTGACCACAATCATCCTTCCACCGATGTAGTGCGATTTAACGCCTTCATACTTCTTCCTTTGCAAAGCAGCGGCGGACATTGGATCAGAATTGTATTCCATACTTATTGCCATAAAATATTCTTTTGAATAAAATAAAATATTATAATTGAGATCAGCTACAAAATAATGTATTATTCGAATAAGACTTCTCGGTAATAAAGTTTGTTTATGCAAAATAAATACAAGATTTAAATGTTCAAATACTAAGTAATACACTTTCATAATAGATGCACTATGTAAAAAATAATTATATTTTAATACTAAGTTTTAAGCCTTATTATTTTAGAAAGTATGCTTTTAATAAATATTTTCTTAAGTAAATATATATTAAAAACCGTTATACATAATTGTGGCATTGACATTTTATGTGAATGTTCTATTTATATGCAGTATAAACAAATAAAATAAATATGATCAATTCAGACAGAGTCAAAATCAATATTTGAAATAAGAGATTTTATGTTTTCTAAGCTGGGTCTTCATTTCCTTTTACACAAATAATCAGACCTTATTTCAAAAATTATTATGCTATTTTATTTCATTACAAAATGATTAATTAAAAGATTATTCTAAAATACCTTCAATCACAAATAGATTATGCAAATAATATTATTAGATTTCTTTGTACTAAGTACACAATAGTAGGTACAGCGAATCCATTCGACCAAATGCTTTATATTAAGATTTTAACCTGATGCTTTTCAACACAATATTGTATTAAGGAATTGTTGAATTATCTATACATGCTCACATCTGGACTCTGATACATGCACATGTAGGCATCACACAGTAATCTCTTGGCGTGTTCCGGGAGCATCTTGTCATTGGGAGCCGCTTCGTGAAGTGAACGGACTCCCTCTTCACTGAGCCACAGAGATATATCATCAACGAGGACTATTTCAGGAATGTTGTAGCCGTTTTGTTCACCTGTAATCAAATCGTATTTCATCACAAAAACTTTGTACAATAACCATGAGGCATAAATAATACAGTTTAGACAAAGTATGTTAAAATCAAATTTAAAAACTGGTTGAAACTTTTTGAAGACCAATAACCAGTTTCACCGTTTTTTCAAGTAGGTTAGACTATTTATAGGACACAACATTTAAATGGTGGGGTTGGATTCTAAGTACTTCTTTTTCTGTGAAAAGATATTTAAAAATTGTGATTGGACCGGACCTCCTGGCCTGTTGAGGTGGTTAATTCAAATAAAACAAAAGAATATCGACAGTTGAAAGGAAAAAGTTACCAAGAAACATAATATGTTATAATGTTATAGATGGAAAATAGCTGCCTAAAGGTTATTTTTACTAATTACTATGGTTGGTGTACATAAGTACACTTACTATCCAATTAGGAGGTAATTAAATGTTTTGAATTTTTTTTTAAATTTGAACCGACTAAATGTTTTATTGGTATTAATTAGTACATAATCATTATTTTGAGGGAGATAAAAGTGGGGAATATACATTCATAAATATTCATTTATTCAATTCAAAAGTTTCACTCCTAGCTATTTGAATTATTTCTATCTTATCAAGTTCTTTACTTTTGGGGCAGATTTGGATGTGGAGGATTTATACTTCCAATATTAGCAAAATTTGAATTACCTTCATTTTTTTCCTAAATATGTTGCTAATTATACTTTATTAAGAAAACTGTTAAATATATCAAACATGATCAAACTGATCCATATTTAGAAATGAAATCACACCATACGAGAAAATTGCCCAGCATTTTTAAAAATATGTCTCTTGTATAATGAACAGCTAAAATAATTATTGTTTTTTAGATTTTTATTTTTTTAATTTATTTTTTATTTTTTTTTTTAAACCACCTCAACAGGCCAGGAGGCCCAATAACAGAGGGGAACAACGTCACAAACACCCAGGCTTGAGAAAAATACTTTTTATTTTTGTGTTCTCACCGGGAATCGAACCCGGAACCTCCGTATCGTGAGTCCAGCGTCTTAACCATTACGCTACGGAGGCCGCCAATAGATACAATAGTCAGCCACAAAAAATAATATGGGGAGATAAAAATGATATGGGGGATTAAAATATTAAAAATTTTACCTTTTCTGTCGGCCATCGAATCGAAAAAACACCACGGTGCTTCGTGTCCAGATCCTGCTTTTACAAAAGCCACGTAATGAGATGTTTCTATGCAAACTACAGCAAATAGTTCCATGTACAGCCTGGGGACCGGACAGTGCTCCGCCATTATTGCGAAGTCAGATGGAACCGACAGCACACTCGGCTTGAGGAACAACAATTATTACATTTTAATTACGACTGTTGCTTTATAAAAATAATTTCTATATAAAAATGCAACTCTTAATAATTTCTATATAAAAGTGGAACTCTTGGCGATAAGCCACTCTATTTTTATCACAAGTTGAAAGGATAAGATTATTGACATTTAATATTAGTTCTGAATTATTATATTATAAAAAGTTGCATGTTGTTCAAGAGAGCTAAAAAATTGTTTTTTTTTTTAATGTAATTTATTTAAAGAAATCGAGAGATTTATATCTATCATTATTGTCATTCGGCAAGAAACACTACATCATGTGACAATATTTTGCTAAACAAACATGTCTTAACACATTTCAACAGTTGCGTTGATCAGTATTTCCGCATATATGTATGTTCATTGTTTAAATTCAAGTTCTGCTTATATCCCTTAAAAAATTGCCTGCGTGTGCCAAAGGAGCCTGATAGGTGATCTTTTAAAATGAAAATTTTTATGGTAAGTAAGAAAGCATTAGGTAAAAAGGTTGAGAAATCATGTTCTAGATGAATAAAAGTAAGTAGTTTCAATCTGTACCTTGTGATTAGCTCTCTTTACATGAGAGTGTGCCTTATCCAAGCAAGGTTGACAAAAGGCTGTACTCTCTAGTCCAGTGACATCAGGACATTGGCCAAAGCATTCCCTGCATTCGAAAGCTGCAAGTTTTCCGCAAATCGTGCATTGTCTTGGTGCTGAAATTTAGAAATATGTATTAGGTTTCAATATTTTTATTGAGGAGTTTGAAACTATAAGCCTATTCAATTCTTTATTTATTCTTTATAATAAATATGTAGAATAATTCTGATTATGTGTGTCCTAAATCCTAAATGTGATTTTTATTTTACTATCAAACAGGTGAGAAGGATTGATTACAGTGGTAAATTATATCGCGGTATATTCAGATTTGAGAAAAATTACATGGAATAGATAGTGATAAATTTATCATAATTCATATTCTACCAAATAAATGTGTAATTGTGAGATTATAATAATTAAAGGCCTAAAGCGGACTTTAAACGGAACAGTAAACGATACAGTTTCTTGTGCAGTTTGCAAACTGTCCCGTATAAAGTGAAAACTGGATGAAAAACTGTATGCAAGTGTCAAATTCATACTATACGCTAGATTTATACATTTTTTCTCACAATTTCTGCGCCGGGATCACCCGCAGCGATTGCGACTTGCGACAGTATAAAAAAAAACAGAGTATAGGTAATATTACAAATAAATTTAGATAAACTTTTATGATGGCAAATTCAAAATATCGAAGTTGGAGTTGAAGAAATATCGAGTTGATAGCTTTGGGGTAGAAGCAACAAGCAAACTCTGCCATTTGGTAGAACTGGCAGTGAACCTGTTAAACAAACATTTTAAACACATTTTTTACCATCCTCTATGACATCAGTAACATCCAGCAATTGAGAAGGTAAGATTCTAGGATACATTTTGTAAGATTTTCCAAATCTTGGCATCTGTATAATCAAACATGAGGGCACTTCCTTCAGCTTTATGTTGGATGTTAGGAAACTCTGCTCAAACAGTTGCTGAACACTTGGCAGAGAAAGCTTTTCATCTTTCTCAACAAACAACTGATAGTGGTATGCCTCCTGACCAGAATTCAGTTTCAAGAATGGCTCAGCACGTAAAATTTGTGCTACAAGACTGTTCAAAAATTCTTCAGGATCCTAAAATAAAATACACACCTATATATTGTAGAAATCTTAAGTTACATATATGTATGAACGTGTGGTTAAGAAAATTGTTTACACAATCACCTTTTCTTCTGATGTCAGACCAGATATTGAACTTAATTTTTCCAAAAGCTTTCTCAACTTCATTACCCTGTCAGCACGAACATAACGATTATGCCTTAATGGATTGACAATTTCCTCTCTCAAAACTTTTTGTACTTCTTCATAGTGTTCACAGTCCTATAAATAAAATAAAAATAGAAAAAAATATTTAAAAAATAAATATACATACATATATATATATATATATTTTATACAAAATAATTGAGAATGAGTGATGATTGATGATTAGTAGATTTTAATTGAGAGAAACAAAAAAAAATCAATAGCTAGTTCAATTTTAAAAGTCTAAATGGAATTTTAAGTAAATAAAATTGCGGCATTTGACATTGGCTCTACTAATATCCATTCAGGTGCTTTATCTAAGCATTACAAAACCGAGAAGTTAATAAATTAATGCCTAACGCAACAAAGATTATTAAAAAAACTAATGAAACCATAATTTTTTTTATAACTAACTAACTAACGATCACGCCATTTTTGCAAGGGGTAGGCAGAGAGTATAGAATGCCATTCCACTATGTCCTGGCACACTGCCTCTACATTCACACATCTTCTCATGCACACACGCCGATTATTTCTGACTTTTCACATAAATTATTATTTAGTGATTTGAAGAATGTACATTGCAAAAGTGATTTTTATTCTTCCTCTTGATTTGTTATATGCAAATAGGTATTATATAAAACATGAAATAAATATTAATTTATACCTTGGAATCCGGTGGCCTAAAGAGCAGAGAATCGAATACACTAGTAAAAGTAAACATTGAAAAGAGAGTTGCATCCAAATAGCAAGAATTATGGTGTCCCTGTATACCGCGGAACTTCCCACACAACCTTTCCAGGTCTGTGGTGTGATTCAGTGGAGGGATGCATCCCGGAACTATGGGACAGTCCATCTAGAAAATTATTCACAAAATTAAAACAAAAAAATATCAGAAAAAGTTGGCTGTTTTCAAAATTGAAAAGCTATGTACTTACATAAATATATTAGTAGAGATTCCAAGTGCTAAAAATCACTTTTCCATTGGACTGGAACGTATTATACCTGTATTTGGTATCATCATAATTGGCGAGTACTAAAAGGTATGTTGTCGCTTTCTAAATTAGTGGAGGGGGAGGTGTGATGTCACAAAGGTGGAAAAATACCTGATTTCAAATACAGTACATTAATGTTTTTTTTAAAGAATTTTTTATGTTTTAAAAAAAAAAATGTAAAAAAGGGGAGTATTTTCCAAAAATTTTATTTTTACATCAGTTAGCCCTAGTGACCAAGTAGTATAAAAAATAATAAAAACTGGCACTGCGACTATTTGAGATAAATTAGGTATCCTTTATTTAATTAATTGTTCGGGTAATTTATTAGTAATATAATTATCTATTGTACGGCATCACATATTATATATTATTTGTAAAAATTGGTAAGTGGTTAT
This sequence comes from Micrasema minimum, assembly GCA_022494985.1. Classification (NCBI taxonomy): domain Eukaryota; kingdom Metazoa; phylum Arthropoda; class Insecta; order Trichoptera; family Brachycentridae; genus Micrasema; species Micrasema minimum. The sequence goes on along the minus strand of JAGVSP010000416.1, from coordinate 48,471 downwards.
TCAGACAATCATTAAAAAGTAAATCAATGTTTTTTCGGAACTCATGCTTACCTGCCCACTTTTTTGAAAAGTACAATGCGCTTTTTGCATTTCCTAACCAATGTGTATTATGATGATTTCAGTTAAATTTCTTTAAAATGATTGAAGGACTTTTATTTTTGTTTGTAATACTTGTTATTTACAAAAAAGTTGTAAAATTCCAAAAAGTCATTTTTACGTGAATAATTTTTTTCAAAAACACAAGAATTTTTTGTTACAAATTTATTTATCTGTCTTTTGACATCTTATTTGTACAAATTGGATTAGTACTTATTGAGATAATTGTCATAAACTGACTCTTATGTTTTTCCACCTTTGTGAGGTCACACCTCCCCCCTCCACTAGTTTAGAAAGCGACAACATAACTTTTGGTTCTCACAAAAACACAGCAATTACGATATCAAATACATGTATAATACTACCCAGTCCGACGAACTTCGTAAATAGAGGTCTTTAAACTTTTAATCTTGGCATCTCTACTATTAAAATAATATAAACCTACATCAAGACTTGATATGTATTATGTTTAAATCTGATATAAGGATTTCATTTTAAAAACAATATCGAATTAATGTTTAAATGAATTAGAGAACGCGTCACAAAAGCCGCTCAGTAATAGCAGAGTTAAAGATTAGATATAAAATATGTTATTCTGGTAATTACAGCATCATTTCCATGGTACTTCTTTCATGGCGAGGTCTCTTAAAACTAGTTCCAGTGACAGCCCATTTTTACAAACAACAGTAAAAATATTTCTCTAAAAAACATCTCTTCGTATAGTTGTAAGTAAGAAATATTATTGATTTTTTTCTTAATGCATCTTTTTGGTTTATATATTGTAACAAACCTGTCCGAAATCAGTGTGAGAGGTGTCAGGCTGAGGGGTGGTCGGCAGATCCTGGAACCTGCCGTCCTTGCGGCAGAGAGCGAGGGGCACGAACAGTCCCCTTCCCGGAGGGCAGGAGAAGTATTTCTCATCTCCGTATGATCCATCACTCAGCCCGGGCTGTTCTTCTTCCAACTCTACACCAGCAAACACGGTTTCACTGCTTTCTGAAAATATAAACAGCATCAATACAACAAAACATTAGAAGTGAAACAGAGTACTTATGTGATTCATGTATATAGGGAAAATAACTATACTGACACATCCCCATTTGATTATATTTTTCTGATAAATATTTGAGGGTTAGTTTTTCAACATTACAATGGGGGAACTGAATTTCACAAATTCATCAAATGTTATTGTATAATTTTGTAGGGGGCAGAAAAATTATGTATTTTTAAAACTAAGCACTTACTGTAGTGGTACTTGTAACAATTTCATACCAAATATTAGATAAGGTAAGTGCCTGCCTTTTAATAATCATTAAAACAGAAAACTAACAGTGAGATAAGTCAATAAGTTAATCTAAAAAAAGTAAATTTACCATCAGAGTCCTCTAATCCAATCCAACGTACAACACCATAGTAAAAGTGGTTAGATTCTGATACAACTTCAACAAGTGTACCCAAACTGATGTCCGAAGCATACGCTTCCGTTCCGGGAAGAGAGATAGAAGGAGATTCCGGAACTTCATAGTGTGATACATTTTTGTGCTCAGTGTGACTAGTACTTGGAATTACTAAAACACACAAAATACATGTCAACATGACACCATCAAGTATTTATTTTCCTTACAAAACTCACAATGAGGTAGTTACTGGATTTAGTAGAGTTCTCCTTCTGCCCAAACTCTAAAACGAAAACAGGTATGTTGTCAATGGATGTATTTTCCTCACAATTGGAGTAATAATCCATGATTATGTTTTCTGATAACTTTTTTCCTATGCATTGCTCCATGTCAATTTATAAACTATCTATTAATAAATTCAGTAAACTTCATGTGTCTATCTAAAAATAGACTTCTGTTACTCCTGAAGCTTGCCAGGAAGAAAAGATTTAAAGTATAATACTTTATTTCATTATGGTAAACCTACATTAAATAATGAAAATCTTACCCATTTGTGTGTTAATATCTGGAAAGATATGTTCATATCCAGAATCAAAGCAGCTGTTTCTGTTTACCATGACAAATTCATTTTTCTCCTGTTTCACTTCAGACTGCTTCTTTTTATCAATATGAGACAGTGGGTTCAGAGATTTTATTCTTTCCGACCCGTAATAACTTTTAGAACTGTTTTGCTGAACTATTGTTTTCCTTGTAGTGTTTAATAATGTATGATAACTGAATATATCATTTGATTTCTAAAATGCCAAAACAGGTAGGTATAGTCAATCAACTAAAAAACTCAAAAGAGAACCTTGTGGTCTTTTAAATATCCAACAGACCTGTTTTGATTTTCTTAAGGAATTATTGCTCACATCATTTGACAGATTTTCCATTTTGATAGTAGTTGTTATAAATTAGAGATATTAAGCATAACATAATATTTTGGATAACAAAGAGAATATATGAATACATATCGTATTAATAAACCCAGAATACCTGTATTTTAATCACTTCTTTCTTATCTAACAAATCAAATAAGATTATCAACAATCCTTATCACAATGAATAAAATTTATCTCTCATTTTTTATCACTTGAATAAAAACAAAATGCTTTAATGAAAACAATGTTTCTAAATTCACGTAATAACTTAAAAACTTACCTTTTATCTTATGTATTGATATTTCATAAATGTAATGTAGAAGCAGATCCTTTTTTCTTTTTTGGTTTATTCGTTTATTATTTTTTGTATGTCAATTGTCAAATAAAATGTCAATGGACGTCAAGTTAAGGCCGCTATTAGCTTGGCCCATAAATGGCCACCTCTAGCCATCACTTTTTACTATAATTTTTTCATCTCTATCCTAAAACCTATCCCATCAAAAACATTGGCGGCCATGTGTGTAGCTAGCTAATTTTAGACATAAGTGTCTGTCGATGTCGGTGATTTTTTTCCATAACCCTACAACTTTTGGAAATAGGATATCGATATTTTGAATATAGTGTACTATTCCATGTGATAAAAAGCGATGGCTAGAGGGCTGGAGGCCATCGCTGGCCAATTGAGTAGGGGCTTTAAACGTCACTGCTGGCAACTAACTGGCAACCCGACCAAATCTAGGCTGGCAACAATCTGTGCTCTGTGCTGGCGCTGGCGTGCTGGCAACCTAGCAACATTAAAAAAATTAATAAAATATTGTATGTCGTGATTCATAGTTTAAATTTCTAAATTGTTTTTGGTGAGCGTTAGAAACAAATTGACAATCTTATTATGTGGTACTTCATTTTGTTATTTGCATTACCAGCGTAATAATAAGTCGAAGTATAAACCATCATTGCTCAATATTTGAATTTGTATATCTTAAACTGTAGACGCAGTTCAGTCGTGCAAATCTCAGCAACGTCTTATTTATAATTTGTAAATAATAACGTTTGACGCTGTTTGTTGTTCCAGAAATCTTAAGTCTTAATCTCTAGCTTTTAGTACCCAGTTGAAGTGGTTTGTTGGAAAAAACAACTAAAGATGTCCGTCGCCTTTGTGCAGCGCGGCAACCGTCCTCCACCTAGCACAGCCGTAATACAGAAAATGTTGGATGAAAATTCTCATTTAATTTTAACTATTCAAGAATATCAATCCAAAGGACAAATCACAGAGTGCATACAATACCAGCAAGTCCTTCACAGAAATCTAGTTCACCTTGCATCGTTAGCAGATGCTACTCAAAATATTCAAGCTATATTACCGGTAAATATTTTTTTGGTTCCATCAATTAATATTATTAGCACCAACTCTTAACCAAAAGTTTAGTTGGTACGATGAATTAAGATTTTCCATACAAAGTGATGAATTCTATCTCGATGTTTGTTTACGCCAAGCACTCTCCGGGCAAATAGACTTCTTGGTCACAAACACATTCTAAGCAACGACAAGAAGCTACTGTAGCAGCCGCCTCAGTAATAATTGATTCATAAAGAATTGCTATTAAATAGCGAATTGATTTTAAATCATTAAATAAAATTCAACTTAGGGGATACTTCACTTTACGAGGTAGAACTGTCAAAATTCCACAAAAGTTTTTACTCTCTGGATTATAGAGGTACAGCATAGAAATGAGCAAAGCTGTGATTGGTTGGATTTAAAAATCTTAACCTACTGTATAAATTTCGCTTTTAAAAAGCTATTTGATTTTAAATTATTTTATTTAACCCAACCTATCATTAACCTACTGTATAAATTTCATAACCTATTTATAAAGGATATTGCTTTTAAATAGCTATTTGATTTAAATTATTTTATTAAACCCAACCTATCTTAACCTGCTGTATAAATTTCATAACCTATTATAAAAAATATAATGCTTTTAAATAGCTAATTAGCATCTTATTTTTTAAAACAGCGGAGTAAGAATACCCTTCTTTTCTCTATAGCGTTCGCTCGTGACCAAGAAGTCGCACCCTGTTGTCTTTACATGTAAAGATTTGCGCGCCAATCGTACTGGCGCATCATGTTTCCCCTAGTCCAAACTGTTTGTGTAATAGGGGCTTATGCCTACCTTCATGAATCTGAAGATTGTTTGGAAAATATTGCTACATAGCAATAAGTTCGCCCTTGTGCTGTTGGGGAATGAGTTTGTGGTATACGAGGGAATACATAGGAAAAGAGCTAAGCCCCATATGTATTGTATGTAGGTTGGCTCTCTTCACCACCACAACCATAATATTGGAAGTAAAACCAAATTAGCAGTAGTAATATGTCACCACCAGTAGTAATAAGCGCAGCACTAAATGTCCACGTGTACTAGGAATACTAGGAGTGATGGGTGGAAGAAAGGGAATGTGGTATACACTCCCCACATTCACTTCTTTCCCTGATAGCCATGAACTCATTCCCTGACTGTATAAAAACTTATAACATAAAACACAGTATAATTTTATGTTTTCCCCAAACAAATGGCTTTTATTTTCTTTTTTTATTTTAGCCTCCACATCAATTACAATCGGGTAACTCACAACCCAACCAGCCTCCTCCTCATGGGCCTACTACTGAATCTAATAGTCCGCAGAATATGAACACCAACAGTTATCAGTCTCCCCAAGGGTACCGTGGCTCCTCTTCTCCCAACACTCCCCGGCCAGGAGGCACTCCGCAGCCCTACGCTCAGAGGGGATATCCGCAAAACCAGTATCAAGGCCAGTACCAGAACATGGGCGGAGGGCCGTACCCTCCGCAGGCGCAGGCCGGGTACATGAATCCCTCTCAGCAGGGCTACGGGCCGCCTGGGGCGCAGCCACAAGGGTATCCAGCCAACTCTAACTACGGGCCGCCCAATACCGCTGCTCCCAATGCTAACTACCCTGCCACGGGGCACCAGGGTGGCGCATACCCTCCATCCTCTATGCAGCAGTCCTATGCTCCTCCAGCTACTTCCGGGCCCCCCAACCCTGCTCCATACCCTGGTGCGAGGGCTGCTTCCTCTCAAAACTATTCCAGTGGCAGCGCATTCCAAGGCCCACCGGCAGGCTCTAACTATCCGACAGGAGGTGCTCCGGCTCCTGCTAACTATAACCCCGGCTCCAACCAGAACTCGTCTTATCCTTCTCAGCCCTTCGCTGGGGGAGCTCCTCCTGGCGGGTACCCAGCGGCGCCAGCTGCCCAGCCCAGCCACTCCCCACAGCCCGGCTACCCTGGGCAGGCGCCCGCCGGAGCCTATGGGCCACCGTCAGTGCAGGCGCCAGCGTACTCTCCCTCTGGAGCGCAGAATGGGGGGGGGCAAGCAGGTGGCGCTGCCGGGCAGTCGTATCCGCCTCCTGGGCCGGCAGCGGGAGGCTACCCGGGCCCCGCGCAGCCGCCCTTCTCCAACCCCTCCTCGCAGCCCTCCAGCCCCGCCCCTTCGGGGTACCAAGCAGCGCAGGCCGGTGGGGGGGCACAATACCCCCCCGGGGGGGCCTACCCGCCCCACGGGTACGGGCCCCACCCTCCCCAGTACCCCCCTGCGCAGTACCCTGGAGGCCCGTACCAGTACTCACGCCCCCCTGCACCTCCACCTCAAGGGGGTTACGGAGGCTATTCATACCAACCACCAGCTCAACAGTAGAATTTTTCTACAATGTATGCATACTTACTTTATTATACTTCCGCAAACTTTTTATTTCCCTGCCTCAGATTTAACCCAATTAATTACCTAATGATTAAGCGCCTTGTTTAATTTTTTTTTTGTTTCATTCTGTTTTCATTAGAATTCTCGCAATATGCTTCATAGCATGTTACTTCCGTCGGATTTAGAAGATATTGAAATGGTTTTTCATGTAAAGTGAATAATAATATATAATAATTAGAATACGATATTGGTGTTTTCATAATGAAAATAATTAATTGTCTTGTTGAATAAAATCATTGTATGACCATAATATTACATGTTTTTTACTGCATTACTCTGTTTTGTGAGAAAATGTAACTTTCTTATGACAATAGAAATAACTTGGGACCCTTTTTTTTAAACAAATTTTATTGGTACCTACTATATCTAAAAATTAAATTTTACAGAAAACAATATGCATAAAAATTATTCACCAAAAGTAATTGTTGGATCCTTGAAAGGGTGAATGGTTTCGTGGAAGATATCTTCCTCTTCATTTCCAGTTTCATAATAGGTTGGGAAAGGTGGCGCAGTTTGGTGCTTTCTGCGAGGCAATACTGAGTCAAATACATAACACAGGCTGTTGACTCCACCAGGTATACTGACACCCTCTACCCAGAGTACATTGTACTTGGTGTTGATACGGAGTATCGTAGGGCCCCGCAGTACTCTCCATCTGCAATGGCAACATTTATATCAAAGTATTCAGATTTACTTGTAAATGCTTTAAACCCTTAAATATGACACCCATCTACATTGCATTCAATGTACTCAGCCATCTTGGAATACAGCTAACGTATAATATAATGTAGCTGTTTTGGTAATATCGATATATCACCAAGAATATTAAATGTTTTTTTAAAACAATTATAATGTAGCAGTTTGTTAAATTAATGACCATAATTAAAAAAAAATCATCAAACCTATTTCCCATATGGCCAGGCAGTTTCTTGCCGGGCCAAACCCTGGCTTTCTCTCCACCGCCACCAATATTTCCCGGCCGTCGATGCGTCTTGGTAACTCCGTGACTCTGTGGCATTCCCTTGAAACCCCATCTCTTAACTACTCCTTGGAATCCTCGATCCATTCTGTAATCGATTTCTATATTAGTTAACATGGCACAGTTGGAAATGCACTATTCATTCAAATGTTTCTGTAACCTACTAATGGATGTCACTGTCTCGAAAGAAATTAGGCACATTTGTAGAATATCAGTAGAAAAAACAGTATAAATGTGATGTTATTCATCTGTAAAGTTAGGTTTCTATTTGTATCAATACATCTGTATTTGTATTGATACAAATAGGCATTTGATGCAATACAGAAGCAGATTGTGTTGAACACACATTTATATTAGGTACAAACGTCCGCAAGCATTGTGAACATGAAGTACTGTTTGGAAGACTGACCAAAATGCGGGTAAATGATGCATTTGTTTAGTAGCAACTGCGAAGATATCCTTCCCCCTCACTAAACTGTATACAGTAGATTTTATTGAAGTAGTAATATATTATTCTAAGACTCTACAGCAGCTGTGGATGGTGGGTTCGTAATCCCCCGCTCAGATAAACTGAATTTATGTAGAGCGGAAAGGTATACTGGCTGTGATTGGATCATATTTCTCTTTTTCGATGTCTCGATCCTGGGGATTGGTCTGCAGCAAGGCTCTGCACCGTAATTTCCACTGCTTTCTGTCCTCCGCAGCCCTCTTCAGCTGAGTATATGATGATGTTAATTATTGCACCATAATGCATAAAAAAAGGAAAATCAAGCATCTCCTATGAATGAGAAATAGCTACTTACGTTTTCCCTCGCACATCTACGGCATCTCCAACCCTGAAGTGTGATGCCAACAAAGGTGTTCCTGCTGGCAACATTGCATCGGGAGTAATAAAAAATCTACAAATGTGTTTCTTGGGCGTCACTCCAGCTTTGTCAAATATTCCAAAATATTCTTTGGTTAGGAGGGACGGATCCGCTGTCTCCGCTCCTACTAGCAAACAACCCAACTTTCGCCTTATTCTAACTTTACGTTTGAACGTAGCTTCATATTCCTCAGGAGGTGTGTACTTTACGACATGATTGTCTGCAACCTTAAGAAAAATCACAATTTTATTATAATAAATATCAAACTTATAGACTATCCGCCGCAGAGCCAGGCTATAAGAAGCTCTGACACCTAAGGCTGTCCGCCAATTACGGCGACTGTTAGCGTAATAATTTGTTGCCCTTTCACCCGTAATGTAAACATACAAGTGCGCGCTAACTACAAACAGGTTCCAAATTAGTTGGCGGACCCATGGTTTACCATTTTAAACGTTTTACCCAGTTTCTCGGCGACAAATTGTAAGGAGTCACCATAATTGGCAGGCAGCATAAGCCGTGAATTTCGGATATTAATTTATTCGGATTAACAGAAAAACTCCCCCTCTATCTCGTAAATTTAACTTGTAGCGCCCATCACAAATGTGGTCACTCAATCTCCGCTACCCTGTATTAAATTAAATATCCGTACCTGCAAGAGTGTTGCTAAAACTCGTCGACCTTTGTTGTCCCAAAGGGGATAGTCCCCTATTTTCCGAGCTATCAGTCCTGTTCGTCGTGAGTATGGATTCCATTCAACGGAAGGTGGAGCCTCTGCTTGGAGAGGTGAACTAGAATCACTTTGTAAGCCACGCATGGTATTGTTTATTTCATATCGGTCTTTAATAACTTCTTGAATAAATTCCCTGTTTTCACGTGTAATGTAGTCTTCATGAACCTAAAAATAGATTTGTACATCATAGGTACACTATACAAAGTAGGGATTAAATTAAAAGATCATTATAGTTTGTTAATAACAGTTCATTTATAGAATCAAGCCTGATATAGCTTGTATGGGACTTGGCTCAAACAAATACTACCATAAGTGTCATCTAATATTTTATATTTAATATTTTCAACTTTTTTTCATAAAATTATGTTGCGTATCGTTTTAAGGGGCCCTGATTTTTAAAATAATTAATAAATTAAGAATATATTTTAAATACAGTGCTTCACATATAAATCAACATTCTTAAATAAAATCAGCTTTAAACGCATTTTACAAATGCGATCTCTCTGGCGAATTTGTGGTGAAAGTATGTATGATAGGTCTAATAATGTCCAAATTAGAGCAGAATGCAAGGCTGAGGTAAGCATTATTGACAAAATTAAGAAAGGTCTTATACAATAGTTTGGTCATGTAGAGCGAATGAGTGATGAAAGAACGGCGAAAATAATCTATGATGTGAGTGTGTCTGAATGAAGAAGTCGAGGAAGGCAGAGAAAGACATGGCATGATCAAGTACAGGTGTACATCGATCATTGTACCACCCCCTATAGTGTCCGGTTTTAATATATTTTTCTTTTTCATACTTCCTAATCGAAATAAATTATATTGTCCATTATAATTTATTTCATTGTGGTCAAAAGTGTATTAATAAAAGCTGTAAGTAATCTATGCCTTTTCATCTTGTCATTAGCAAGCATACATCAGTATTATTTACATTAGCTACACTATCATTCTAGTCAAGTTATATTTAACGGACAGCTCAAAGTCAGTAATGCTACCACTGGCCCACCACACAACAAAATATAAATAAGAAACTAAAATACATACCACGCGTTGCTTGTGTAGGTGCCACTTAGGATATCTTAATTTTGTCTTTGAGATAAACATTTTATTACGTGTTTGTAGGGTAAAGGTGTTTAATCTGAAAAACGTGATATAAAATAGGTACAATAACTAAAAATAAAATATTACCTCAATGTTTGTAGCACTCACTTTGTAGTTTTCCAACACACTTTTGTTTTAAACTACTTTTATTATTTTAAATTTTTTATATCAACCAGTTTCGGAGATACTACTCCTTCTTTAGGGCAAGCTAAAAAATAATAAAAGTGATTTTTATTAGCCCCGAAGAAGTAGAATCTCCAAAATCAGTTGGCATTTTAAAAAAAAGTAGTTTAAAACAAAATAAATCATTTCATAAAAATAAAACATATTTTTGAGCATTTTACAGATTGCAATGAATTTGTCCGTCTGCATTTCCGCCTCGTGGAGTAGCGGTAGCACTTTGCGCTGCCATGCATTAGTTAGCGGGTTCGATTCCTGATGCGGGTCAATATAAAATATTTATTTGTTTTGTTTTGAATGTGTTTTTCACATAAAAATATTTCTGAGATACCTAAGACTGGTTCTGAAGCGTAAGACTGATCATCTTGCCTTCATGTGACAAATTACCAAGATTCGCTGCACTTGTGTATCAATGCACTGCCCAGTGCGGATAGGGGAGAGTGATAGAATTTGTCCTTTCAAATTTTCATTAGGAAAATAGGTTGCATAAAATTAATTCATAATACTCACGTAAGACTGAGAAAACGCTGACAAAGAACATTTTCAATCATGGAAAATGCCATCGTTTAGAAAATAATTACAGTTATTTATTTGATTTGATTTATATAAAAATGTACTATAAACTTGACATAACCTTTCCTGACTTTTAGGCAAATGTTATAGTAACTTTCATTGCTTTTATGTTTCTACTGATCGTAAAGAATATCAAATCAAAATCATAAAAGACAGACATCGAATATTAAAAACTGAAAAGCACAAATTTATCACATAAAAGTAGAAATAGGAGCAGGCGAAGTAGGGTTATATATTTAATTTCCGCAAAGAACCTATTAGTAACTAAATCTATGCATTACATAGATTACTTCACTCTTCTGTCAAATTTAAATTTTCAAAGATTTTTTGCTAGTGTTGCGTAACCAGTTATTTTATGAATATTTTGGAATCTATCGATGTGCATCAATAATAATAAACCAGTGTAACTAGCTGCGTAACCAGTTATTTTATGAATATTTTGGAATCTATCGATGTGCATCAATAATAATAAACCAAGTATATAATCTGTGAATAAACCAGTGTAAAAGAGATGGCTAAACGCAAACGAGCTGGAAGCCAGCGCATTATCATTATAAATATCGTTGGCCAGCAAGTTGGCGCCCAAGTGTTTTGCAAGCCTGAAAAGCAAAAAGCACTATAAAAGCACCTTCAAATGTCAAATTTAACCTTGCCAACCATTGTCAACCTTCCTTGTGAACTTAGGATTTCAGAGTTAAAATGTAAACATTCGTTTATATATTTTTTTTAAATAAATCTAACAAGGATTGAAGTTTGAAGGTCTTCTTTAGGGAGAGAGAGTTATAATAGAAGGAAAATTATTTATGTAAGTTTAAAATAAAATTTCAAGTCCTTATAAATATTATATTCCATTCCAAATAATAGATTCCAAAACCTAATCAGTCTCCTTGAATAGATAGGAAGTATTTCTCACAAAAGAAACTGTAGAACTCATCTTAATTATCAAACGAATTAGCATATCTATAAATAAATAAAATATGTTTCTTACAAATGTTATCCAATTATGTAAATTTAGTACCTAAAGATGACATTAAAAAGTTTTAAATATGTACCTAAATTATTATTTTTGTCCTTAGAATTGGGGGAAAACTTTTTTCATGAATCCTAATAATTGAGAGCTGTCTGTTACAGTTAACATATTATAATGATTACTGCAGTTATTGAACTTTGGGTCTCCTACTAAGTAATTGCTTGTTATCAGCCACTGGCCCCTTTAATGTCTATTCACACATATCCGTAACGTGACGGGATGTACCGTATTGCCTTTTTACGTGGTAATCATTCTAATAAGTGTACCTAATGATGTTTGTTATTATTTCCGAATCTGGACACAGAGTATAAATTATTCATATACTTTCAAGGAGATGAATATAATGTTTGTAATTAAATAAGTATTATTTTTTTATTCTTTACTATTTCTTGTATTTTGTTACAATTTATTATTTACTTTCGTAAAATAAACTTATCATTCATATTTGTTCTTTTATTTTGCTTTTTGTTACTTCTGTTGCATAGGGTGAAAATACACATAGAAATAAATTCCCCATGATAGAAGTAATATTTTACACACCAAAGTATGAGAACAAGAGTTTCAAAGACTATTTAGTATATTCTCTCTGGATATAATTTGGATGTTCACATTGAGCATGATTCACTGGATAAAAGCATAATCAAAAATGTTTTTGCATATATCGCCACATTAATACTACAACTAGGTAATTCCAATTTTTGGCTTCTGTTACTGTTATTTTAATTAAAAAACTTCTGTTCTTTTAATTACTCAAATAATATGGTCAAACTATTCCCATTACTACCGCCTACCGGTAACCAATTTGTTTATGAAATTATATTGGAAATTTGATTTCCTAACAATTTCAAAATCAGAGTAATCTAATTGTAGTATTAAGGTGACAATATTATGAACTATTCTCAAATCCCAGTAAACAATTTTCAAAAAATATATTTTATTTTTCAGTGATTTCAGAATGCTGCGAACTCACAAAGAGTCTATTGTAAGGCAGGGGAGTATCGATGATATACATTCTTATCAGTTCCTAAAAGTTTCTAATTATGAAGAGACAGTTCGGCAGCTCGATATATATTATGGAATTGGTAAAAATATTTTTCGATGTTATGTTCATTATAGAGAATAAAATCCCAAATTCATTTATATTAGTGTTGAGATGTGAATTCAATTTATAAAATTTAAAAAAAACAACTTAAAAAGGGCTTATTGATTTAAAAAAATTATCAGTACACTGATTTCATAGTATCTAATTTTGCATTATAATTTATAAACACATTGAATGTAACGGTTATCATGCGTGCCTATTCCAGAAATCAGTTACAGACATTATTATTTGCAAACACTCCATAAAAGGTTAAATAACAAATAGTTTCTCCGTAACTCCTACAAGATCTACAAAACATCAACCGTGGAGTGGATATTACATATTTAATACATTCTTCACTCTTCACCTCAATATTTTAATATAGTTTCTTTAACATCTCTACACTGGAATTATTATAATAATAGGAATGTAAACTCTTTCATAATTTAATTGGTTTTATGTAGGAATAATAATGCCTGATGGTCTCTTGAAAGGTTTTAAAAACTTGAATTGGCATTCAAATTGACATTTCTGTTATTTTCTTGTAGTAAAAAGGCAACTTCTTCGATTCCAAAGTCCTATAACAGGTCTGTTTCCCGTGTTGTCAACTGACACACAAATAGGAAGTGTTCGGGAAAGTATTTACTGCGCTGCAGCAATATGGAGCTTATATCAAGCCTACAGGTAGAATTTTTTCAAATTCGGAAATGTGGATATTTAAGCGCTTACAGGGCTTATGACCTATCATTGGCTGGGTCAAAAAATTCCACTTTATCTCTGTAGAGATATAAAAATCAATATATACCTATTCCCGTCATGGGAAAAATCCAGATTTTTGTGCAAGTATTTGAACACACTCAAAATATTGTAAAATATCTGTTTGTAGGAGGATCGATGATGATAGAGGAAAGTCTTACGAGTTGGGACAAAGTGCAGTAAAGTGTATGAGGGGAATATTAGAATGTTGGGTAAAACAAGCACCAAGGGTAGAAAAATTCAAAAGGCAACAGTGTAATGCCCACGCACTACACTGCAAGTTTCACCTTACGACAGGAGAAACTGTTTATACCGATGAAGAATACAATCATTTGCAAATTGATGTTGTATCCATCTACTTAATATTTCTTGTGCAAATGATTACTTCTGGTCTGCAGATTATTTATACACAGGTACCATTATTATTATGTTTCATTATAATATTTTTTCTGAAAGTTGTTGTACATATTTGAAAATAATAATTATAGTCTGCTCTCACGGTTTTTTTTTGTTTTTTAAAAATGATTTTAAATTTGTGTAAAAAATACAGAATTCTTGTAGTACAACATAATTTATTTATTGGAATTTTATATGAATTATTTTTATTATGAATGTATTTTATTCATTAAATATATATTTTGTATTTCTAGGATGAAGTAGCTTTCGTTCAAAATTTAGTTTACTATGTTGAAAGAGCGTATAGAACCCCTGATTTTGGAATGTGGGAACGAGGTACTAAATACAATGACGGAACTCCTGAAATACACGCGTCTTCTATTGGTAAGCTTTATTAATTGATTGTATTTGTAGTTAATATTCTGTTTCAATTTCGTATAAAATAATACATAAAACTGTTTTGTGAATTTAACTTCAAGGTATGGCTAAATCTGCACTGGAGGCTATCAATGGATGCAACTTGTTTGGTGATAAAGGTGCTTCTTGGAGTGTGATATATGTTGATATTGATGCTCACAATAGAAACCGCAGTATCTTTGAAACCCTTCTTCCCAAGGAATCCAGTTCTAAGGTATATTTATTTGTGAAGCCAATTGTGAAAGCTCCATTATGAATAGCAAATTTTACAAAATCCGTTTAATAAATCAGGGTGTAGATGCAGCATTGATCCCAACAATATCATTTCCTGCCTTCGCAACCCACGAAGAACTTCTGATTAATCAAACAAAAACAAATGTAATCAAGACACTAACAGGAAGATATGGAATGAAAAGATTTATTCGAGATGGTTTTAAAAGTGTTCTTGAAGATAATGAACGAAGGTGGGCTCCAATTTTTCTTTTTTACTGGCTGGTTTACTTACAAATAATGTAGAAATGATGAAATTATTTTTTGGATTATGTTTATTCAGGTTCTACAATGAAGGTGAATTGAAAGAATTTGACGGAATCGAATGTGAATGGCCATTGTTTTATACATTCATGATTATTGACGGCGTTTTTAGAACTTTGCCCGATCAAGTTGAAGAATATCAAAAACTTTTAAAGGCAAGAATCTTCACCGATGAATACGGAGGTAAATATATATAATACCACATAACTTATATCAATATTTTTATTATATAAAATTTAGTATGCTACTAAATGGTGTAAATGTATTTTTTAGATCCTGTCATTCCTTGGTATTTTTATGTACCGAAAGAATCTGTTGAATCAGAACGCACAGAACCCAAATCAATGAGGAGACTTCCCGATGGTAAACTATATTTTTCTCAGAATTCATTTGAGTGACTAATTTTCAATATCATTGATTGAGAACACAATTGATTTATGAACATAGAATTTGTGCATCTATTATGAAGCTAGTGTGATAGCAGATGATGTTGAATGTTAGTCACTCACTAAATACCTTTACACGAAGCAGAATGTTTAAAGTGGATTTCACCTGCTTATGTTTGTAGAAAGTGGTGGAATATTTCTGTGGGGTCAGGCCGTATTTGTGATTGCGCAGCTTCTGACGGGTGGATTACTCCATGTGAATGAGCTGGACCCGATCAGGAGATACCTTCCATCCTACAACAGACCTCGCAAGGCTGGCAGATACTCAGCGTTTCAAGTAAAAAATATGTTGTTCATTTTTGTATTTGAGTCCCTCGGATTGAAACCCCACTATGTCGAGATTTTATACCTATTTTTAAATACAAGCCGCTTAAGGTTTCATGAAAATTGGATTTACATGCAAATATCAAAAGATTGCATGATTTATAAAAAAGGGATCCAAAGATATTTGTATTTTATAATGTTGTTGCTATCTAGTAATATTAAATTTATTAATTTATACAAACTCACAACATGCATAATATTGTTAATAATTATTATGTTTAACCCGTCATTGTTTCGTCTTCAGATTTAGTAACATTTATCAAAGGAGCATTATTAATTTATTACTATATTTGTCTCTTAATACTAATTAATCCATACATATTTACGGTTTATCAGTAATTATTATAGGTTATTCATTTATATCAGTAATTTTTTTCTTATATTATTTGTTTGTTTTTTGCTCAGTGTTAATGTAAACTGTAAAAATATACTTAGTTTTCAGAAAATTTTACAAATTACTCATAGCTTTGATTATTTGTAAAAATTTTAGAATAAAGACGTGAAATCCCCTAATAATATAAAATCAATGTGGAATAAACACATATAATATAACCTTACTAAAATGAGTTTTCAGTAATCAAGGTTCGTAGGTTTTCACGGCCTTCAGAATACAGATAGTGTTTTCCTGGGTTATTATGCCGTGTTTGTGGGCTTTGTGTTGCCGACGTTTCGGAGCACATTGCAGTGTCCATCTTCAGGGCTGAATGTATGAGTGTAGTTTTTAGTGTGTTTAATTGTGAGGAATTTGTACCGTGTCGCGCAGTCGGGCAATGTATGTGGTTAAGTTTGTGGAGTTTGTACCGTGGGCTTTGGAAGCACCGGGTACCATGAGGTTCGTAGTCGTAACCCATCGTCCCTGTTTATGTTATTAGGATGCTTGTATATTTCTATGGCTTCCTTTATTTAAACGGGCTTGATGATTTTTAGGCTTTCCAAGGTTTGTCATTTGAGCCAAATGTCCTTGGAAAGCCGAAAAATCATCAAGCCCGTTTAATAAAGGAAGCCATAGAAATATATAGCAAGCATCCTAATAACATAAACAGGGACGATGGGTTACGACTACGAACCTCATGGTACCCGGTGCTTCCAAAGCCCACGGTACAAACTCCACAAACTTAACCACATACATTGCCCGACTGCGACACGGTACAAATTCCTCACAATTAAACACACTAAAAACTACACTCATACATTCAGCCCTGAAGATGGACACTGCAATGTGCTCCGAAACGTCGGCAACACAAAGCCCACAAACACGGCATAATAACCCAGGAAAACACTATCTGAGTTTTCAGTAATTTATCAAAGCACATTGTTGTAGTTTTTCATTAAAAAAATATTGTCACTTGAAATTACTTATTAGCTGAATAATATAGAATTTAGTACTTGTACAATAAATTGGTTTGATTGATAAAATAGTACATTTTTGGTTGCGAGGTACTGCTTGTGGGCAAAAATATTTCGTTATTATTCATTGTGACCAGTGATATTAATGATTGTGACCAAATATTTCATCTCTTAGTGGTAGCTTCTAATTTTATTGTGATTAAACTTTCTTTTTTTCTATTTTGCTGCAGGCCAAGCCAGCGTATGTAAGTATTTAATTTATTAATGCAAAATTGTCTTTTAATTGACTTGGCTTTGCTTTGCTTCTGTTTGAATAATGTACTTATTGTATGGCTGACAACTGTCTTCTTAAAAAACTACCCTGGAGAGTTGAGGAATATTACAAAACTATATAACTTTTATTTTTACACTTCGCCACCTTTGTTCATAAATGCCAAACATTTACCTTAATAAGATGTTTAAATTGTTTAAAATGCTTTTAAAAAAAGCAAAAACAAAACAAATAAAATGAATCAGGTTACGGTCTTGTAGTAAGTCATGGATTTTGGATTAGAATTCTAACATTGGAATTCCACTTGAGCTATTTCCATATGTTTTGTACTGTCTAGTGCTGGTCTAGTGTAGTTATTTTTGATTAGTTGTAAGTAGCTCGAAAATATAAATATTTAGGTAAATTATTTGCTTTTTCTATCAAAAGAAAATAGGCGCAAAAAGTACTAACATAATAATGATTCATTTCTATCATGTTTTCCATTTTTCTTATAAAAATCCTTTCTCTTGGGTTAACACAAAGTCTTTGCCTCAGAATGCACATAAAAATCCTTTTTCCATTCTTATAAAAATCCTTTCTCTTGGGTTAACACAAAGTCTTTGCCTCAGAATGCACATAAAAATCCTTTTTCCATTCTTATAAAAATCCTTTCTCTTGGGTTAACACACAAAGTCTTTGCCTCAGAATGCACAAAACCAATTTCTATTAAAGAATACACACAAAATAATAATATTAATATCCTAGATTCATAATATTAAAGTCTTTCATAAGGTTTAATTGTTTTAAGAACCTAACTGCACACTTTTGATTAGACTTTATTAATATTTCTACCTATAGTAAGTAGTTTGAATTATATTAAATATTAGATTTTTTGTTAAAAAAAGCTTACATATTTAATATGCCTACATAATGTGGACGACTGTTATAATTAATATATTATAATATTGTCAATCAAGAAACAATACAGCCTAAGGGACATATAGTTAAAAAATCACTTTTTTATCAAATCGATCGAAAAGTGAATTCCGCCCATGTCTATTTAGTGGTCGGCCAACTAAACTGTAATCTTTTTGTTGTATCACCCTAGTTGGCGCACTCTCGTATGTTTACATTCACAGAGCAACAAATTGTCACGCTGACAGAAGACGACGGGCAGCCTAAGAACTGAGATGTGAGAAACAATTCGCAATGTATAATTTGCCAACAATATGCCATTTGGGTTCATAAAGTACCTAGATTGTGATGTTCAAAATTGTAGTTAACTAATTTTAAACTAACTAAAACATAATTTTACGGAAGTTTGTTCTTTTGAAAATGGTTAGGTTTTAAATGATGATACAGACTAGAATTTTTTTAAATTCTTGTGCTCTCTCGCACATTAAAAATTTGTATTGGGCCAGAGAGCGCAAGAATTGAAAAAATAATACTGTCGTTTCTTACTTTGATTTTTTGATAAAAAAATTAATGAAATGTAAAAATGTCTGGTTAGGTAAAATCAATTCAATCTTGCCTCAGGTACGACTTTTTTTGTTTGAAAATTCTTGAGTAAGTAATTAGAACTTTAAGAATTCTTATAAAATGAATATTTTGTTTACAGGGAACGGCTACTGATCTTGTTGTCCAAATAGTGTTAATTGCGGAATCTATGCGGCTCCAAGCCATGATGGGGACTTACGGAATCCAGACCCAAACTCCTCACGAAGTAGAACCGGTGCAGATATGCAGCTCTTCACAGCTGGTGAAGGTGTACCAACAGCTGGGGGTCTGTCGTAAACTCGGATTGACAGGGAGACCAGATCGTCCTGTTGGATCCTTAGGAACCAGCAAGGTAAATACCATCCACAGAAAAATTAATTGACGTAATTTAAAAACCGATTTTAAAAGTATATAATAAAGAAACCTGTAAGATTTTCTAACATCAGTGTTTTCTTGAAAAGACTGATTTAAGGCAATTTTTTTCAGGTTTATAGGATTTGTGGCATGACTGTCCTTTGTTACCCCCTGATATTTGAAGTGTCTGAATTTTATTTGTATCGCGATATGTCTCTGCTCATCGACGACATAAAAACCGAGCTGCAGTTTGTGGGGCGCTACTGGCGCTTGTCTGGCCGACCTACTGTGTGTTTGCTCATACGTGAGGAGCACATGAGAGATCCTCAGTTCAAAGAAATGTTAGACTTATTCGCCATGCTCAAAAAAGGATACTGCGATACAGTCAAAGTCAGGATTGGAAGACTACAGAATCTAATATCAAGCTCGTGCATGGGTGAGTTTTTCAAATAAAAACCATTGACATTGTTATGTACTCTGTTCAAAATCTATGATCTTACCTCAAATTGTCTATGGTACACTTTACTTCCTCCTGGGGGATTACTTGGCGGCCATTTTAAAAAACCTGACATGAATTTAAAACTATATAAGAAATAAATCAAGTAAAACGTTATAATTAGAGATGTTTTATTGAAATAACACAAACAAGACTAATTTACTTATTGTTTTTTTAAAAATCCTTATTAAGTAGTTAAATTCTTTGATGCGCAGAACATTTGGACTTCATGAACCAAGGGGAGTTACCCGAGGGAGCGTTTACCCAATTCAAACAGTTGGAGCACGAGTACATTGGCTACCAGAGCTTAACTGATGTTCCCAAAAGCTCCACATTTAAGGAACAAACAATCAACTTGTTGGATTACAATGATAAGCACATTTGGGAAATTGTAGAGGCTTTGAGGGTTACTGATAACATTTATGCTCAGTGCCAGTTGTGGGGTGTTCTACTAAAGCGAATGGGTCCAGAATATGAGGTTTGTTTAGATGTCAAATTTAATTTTAGTATCTGATATTTCTATCAGGAATTTTATTTTATTTTATTTTTAAGTAGCCTCTTAACTTTTGAATCAATAATACAAATGCTATGGTCACATCGATCTAAGGCCAAGTTGCTTGACTTTTTGTAAAACTGTATTTTCTCTATTATAAGTTGCATGTTTTATCCTAAATTTAGTCTCTAAAAATTCAGGATGTGTCCATAACTATAGCGTCTTACAGTCACTGTAAAATTCTTGTCCTCAGCATGGTAGAGTTCAACTTTAGTCTTTTAATTCCACTTCAAATAGACTGTGATGCTTCACTGAAAATAAATGTTATTGTGTATGCAGAAGAGCACAGAATCAGACCTGCAGATCGTAAATTTAATATATAGGTACCTAAATGAAGCGGATATTAGTTGTTCAATATTTATAAATTTTTTTGGTCTTTGCATACATAATATAATATATAATAATTTCTCTTTTTATATATAAGTAAAACAAGGTTATTCAGGGTGAATTTAAATTTCTTTAATGAGAAATTGAAATGAAATTTGATTTATTTAGGTAAATGGAATGAGTGCACAGGAAGCTTTAGAGAATTTGTATCACCGAGCCGGAGTGTTGCGTTATTGGCGTGGCTGTACGATACTGCTCTAGCCTTCTCAATCACACTGTAGATTCTATCAGTCCCTTTATTACCACAGTAACTAGTCAACGGAAAACAGGTAACATTTTGTTTTTGGAATTTGCAATAATTACCTTTTTGAAACATTTCAATCGTCGTCGTGGTGGTGAGGAGAGCCAACCCACATACAATACTTATGAGGCTCAGCTCTCTTCACTACCACGGCGACGAATTATCCTCTATCTTGAATTTTATTTGTAGATAACTGTTGGAGTGATTGGCCAGAAAGAAACGGTGTTTGATAAACCAATGACACCGAGCGAAATTCAATCCGTTATGTACAAAACTATTCAACCTTATGATGTGGTTCAAGCTGTATTACAACAGGTACTATTTCAACATTAAAAAGTATACATGATTGCTTTGTTATAGCAAGTATTTGAAAATAACAATAGCTTATAGTAATTCCAAGCTTTTCTTTTACTTTTGACACATGGGCGCCTATAAAGTTCCGTAATTATAGACAGGCAACCATAGACCGAAAAATGCAATACTTCATGTTTTTTTCTTTACGATAGTGAAACACATGTTCTTTAGCTCCGATATTTTCTCGATATCGATGTTTATTGAGCCTACTTATGCAACGAGGATTATTTAAGTTGATTTTTTCCATGAAAAAATATAAAATGTGATTTAAATTAAAACCTATTTGTTTTTTTTCCTTTATTTGTCGCGACACAAAATTTTTCAATTCACATTACGACGATAAAATAGTCCTATGCATATTTGGGTTTTCTGTAGCTCCTGCACCCGATGACAAACTCCAATTAAGGAGTTTATCGGGACTGTATTTAAAAAAGAAATTATGTTTTTTTTAATATTTTTTTATTGTTTTTTGTTGAAAAAAAGTTTTACGACAGCGCTTTCGTAATAAAAACTCTGCTTTAAACGTCTGGGTATGTTTATAAACTATAAAATGTTGAGCAAAAATAAAATATAAATGTGTTAAATTGGTTAAAACTTCTTAATAAATAAAGTCGATTTTTATGAGAAATCGATTCGGTAACGCATTAGGACATCTCTAATCGATACATAATCCAGCTGTCAAAAGTAAAATAAACGGTTGGAAATACTATAGTGATAATGTGTGGTTTTCTGTATCTGTATTTGAACTTGTGATGTATCTTCGACGAATTAATGTGTTATCATTTCAGGAAGTAGTATTGTACTGTGGTAGGTTGATAGCCACTTCACCAGACATGTTCAAGGGAATACTAAAGATCCGGGTTGGATGGGTTCTGGAAGCTATCAAACTGTTTCTGGAAATGTTTCCCTCTGACACGAAGAATCATCTGAGTATTGAATGCTTCTCACCTTACGAAGTGCGTCAAGTTTTGCACCAAGTACTCACTGTATCAGATTGGGCGCATGAAAAAGAGTAAGTATTTCATTTCGGTACATTTCATTCTTAAAAATTCAATCAACTTAAATTAAGAATCAACTTGACATGAAATTCATCTGTATTCTTTGTTCCCTTATTCATTCATTTATTTATTTATAATGGCACAGTTGCCTTTTACAAAATTCATCAAAGTAAAATACAGTGAAACAATAGTAATAAAATCAAAACAACAAAGATAACTTTTTTTTTAAAAGTACAACTAAAAATCTTACTTTGATAGTATATCAAATATCTTATCCCTTATCTGTATCTATTGGTGCAAAGAGCAACGCAGTATTTATATATATGCACATTTTTAGTTATGTTAAGTTAGTTACTAATACATAATGTAATCAAAGTATCAAATATTTTAGTATAAAATAAAAATAATGATAAATGGCCCTTCTTATCTCCTATCCATTATCGGCGGTAGACATGTTGATTTAATAATTTGCAATGAGGATTATTTTTTTAATACTGTTTTTTTTAAGTTTGGTAAACTTAAATGAAAAATATAAAATAAAATCTGTAAAAAATTATTTCCAGCTGTCCCAAAATCTGTTGGTTAATAAAATAAAATAAATCTATTAATCTGTTGACTTTAATTAAATTGTTGTATACAGATTAAACACACTCCAGAGAAGACGTTTAGATGGCTGTCTTTGTAGAGTTCCCAAACATTTCTACACACACGTTTGGGATGTTCTAAAACGTACGCCGAAAGGCATAACAGTACAGGTATGGTTCAATTGCCTCTTCATATTAATTGGTAAATTACTTACATAATACATATATCATTTGGTCTGCTGTAAAAAAATAATAAACAAGCTATTCGTAAATAAATTATGTTGTAATTCATACAGTTTTTATATAATCAACATGAAATATTTTTAAAAATCATGGAAGTCTCATTTTGTAGATGTTTTTGTGTTATGATGCTATTCTTGCCGGGAAGCAAGGTATTAAAAATTGAAAATTGACTGACTGGCAGTTGAAAATACATACAGCCTAATAAAATATTAGCTATTTCCGAGTTTATTGTGTATTCTATCATTTTTAGCATACTCAATGAAATTGGAATTGAAAGTGTTGAGATGCTCTACCTCTTATTTTATTATAACTTGGTTGCCTGTCCAACAACCTGTATTAATGTAATATTATCAAATCAACTTAAAATCCTACTCGCATCTCTTTCCCAAGCATATTACTTGGCCAAGAAGAAGGCCAGAAAGGATGACAGCCATATTCTGATATTCCATATGTTTCAGGGCCACTGGATACCTGCACAACCAACTCTGTCTAATATGAGCCGCTCGGATTTAAGTTTCTCGTTGTTAGTGGAAGAAATGTTGAACCATATTCAGCTTCCCGCCTACAGGCAGTTGGCTGTGGAGCTTATTTGTATTATTTCAACAATCCTCGAGAGAAATCCAGAGTTGACTTTCCAAAATGCACTCGATTTAGACCAGATTCTAACGGATGCTGAAAAAATGTACAACAAGGTAATAATATCTGTTTATTATTTTACTCCATCTTTCTCTTTACTTTACTTTTATTATTAATTGATTTATTTATTTTAAACTTTCTGTACAATGGGTGTATTGCTAAAAAGCAATATCTTCCAACCAACCAGAAACAGAGTGGTGTGAGTGGGTCAAGTCTACAAAACACTATTCAGGGCTTTTTTTTTTTTAAAAAAAGGTGCCGGAACGCACTTCATGTCAAGCTTTTTAATAAAAAAAAAATATATTGAAATGTACCGTTCCACCGCGTTAAATGGAAAAAAAAGCCCTGGTTATTAGATTGGCGGACAGATAGCACTTTTACAACGATGATGTATAGAACAAAAAAAAACATAGTGGAAAATATTAAACTATGGGAATTGAGATATGGAGAGGAGTTTTGGAAGTAAGAGGGGAGAGAATCTAAAAGGAGGGGATATATGGAGGGAAATCAAGAAACTGAATTGGTTTTTGTGCAATGGAGTGATTGTTTTATTCCATTGTGGTTAAATAGGATACAAATGAAGATGGCGCCTTGAGTGGAGTGACGGCTGAGCAGAGCCTCTACGCCGCTCCCTTCTCGTGTACGGCGGGCTACCTCGCCGGGGCCGTGGTTAACACCGTGCTGCAGGGCGGCGCTACCACTCTCTCCACCTACATTTCTACTAATCAACAGGAACATTGTTTTGTTTCCTAACTCATGGTTATTAGAATTTTGTGATGTGCAATAAATACTCAACGAGTTTATGGTACCGTATCTGAATTATAATAGTTGTATAAGTAAAAAATTATCATTTTTGAGCTCATGCAGAAGTAAGTATTCATTAGCAGTCAAATGAATTAATGGTGCAATTTAGAAAAAAAAAATTTTTAAATATAAATATATGGATTCCTAAAAGCCGAAGAATCTATTTTTTCTCTTTAATCTTAGCCAAAATCTAGCACAAGAATTATTTTGCTACTGCTTATTGACAGAATACGATCCCAGATTTCCTAAAAATAAATATTAATTTTAGTTCAAAATCTGATATACAATTATATATACGACAAATCATTCAAACTACTCTTATGTTATGAAAGAGGCTTTTTTTATATTTGTGCCATCGTTATTCTGGGGATACAATACCTACTAATGATTGCTTTATAACATTTTTATATGAAAAGTTTTAACAATTAAAAATGTAATTATTATTACTGTCATTAACAGTTGTTATTGTTACATATTATTGTTTAGAGTTATTAC
Source organism: Micrasema minimum (assembly GCA_022494985.1). Lineage (NCBI taxonomy): Eukaryota > Metazoa > Arthropoda > Insecta > Trichoptera > Brachycentridae > Micrasema > Micrasema minimum. The sequence goes on along the minus strand of JAGVSP010000416.1, from coordinate 23,630 downwards.
TAGGGCCCCTAATTTTTTTGATCATGAAAGTGTTATCCAAAATATTTCATATTTTTTTCTCTCAGGGCTGCTATTCATTTAACTAATTTATTATCTTTAGGTAGGTATTTATTTGGCAGTCCAAAATATGAAATGCTTTTTGGGTATACCCATGTTGAAATGAATGTACAAAGCGGTAGAAAATATTATTTATAGTAGTTAAAATTTACAAACTTATTTGATTGATTCGGCATTCACTTTGTAACTTGCAGTATAGTTTTTTTTTTCATACAATTTGTGGGATCATAAAAAATAGTTTGTTATTATCAATGTTGTAATCATTGCTACTGACCGCAAGTCGATTGATATTATATCGTAATGAATTATTATTATTTAATAGATTTATTATTTTGTGCATATAATTTGTTTATATATATTATTAATGAATAAATATTATATATTATGTTTATTATATTATTATTCATGATTTCAATAACACCTGAAAAATAAAGTACTGCACTCTGATAATATAGTGAGGTTCACGTAAAGTGACATTTCCTTTCTAATGGTGTAAGAAGTGCAGCATTGTTACATCAAGTGCAGTATATCCCAACTGGACTGATATATCTTCACTCATTTCAATGAAAACTACACACACAATATTTATCTATCTGCGAGGAATGTTCGGAAAAGTAAGTGTACTAGAATTTTTTTTTTTTTTAGAAAAGGTGTAAGTACTTTTAAAAAAATACAGGATATTGTTGATACATATCGTTATGTGAGTTCTGTAATTTTTTTACGATATGCAATTTTAATGGAATATTATTATATTATATTATGTAAAATTTTGTGATAATCCATCAATAAACAAAAAAGTTACCAGTATTCCGAAGTTCTAACTACTAACATTTTACAAAGTTAACTAATTTAAAAATGTTCTAACTACTGATATGTGCTTTTCCTCATGATTTTATACGAATTTTACGCTTGTTTAGCAATATTTTACTGCCGTTTGTTACATCTGTATGCACTAATGCGTGTTTTAGTTTTTTAAGTAATAATTATTTTACCAAATTAAATATTTAACAAATATTTAAAAAAAAAACTGTAGAATATTAATTTGCTCATCAAATAGAATTCTTTTTTATTCTTGTTCGAGTTCTTATGATAAAGGTACCAAAATATTAAATTTTGGGACTAAGTACTTTCAAATAGTCAAAAATAACACTATGCCAGAAAGTAGGGAACAAGTGCGGTGCAGTAGGATTTGAACCCATTCCCATTAGGGATTCTTATCCGGAGTCCGCAACTCTGACCACTTCTCACAACTCTGATCACAATCCAGTTCCTGTAAATGGATTAAAACGCATTTAAAGCTTTGGTAAGTTTTATTTAAAATACACACCCTTATCATTTAAAACAAAAGTGTCATATTTTGTAATATGGTTATCATACAAATTAATAGCTAATTGATGACATTCAAAAAATATATATTTACAAATAATATTTATAAAAAGTAGGTATTATATGAAATATTTTTCATTAAACACTAAAAAATGTGTAATTATAAAACATACATGCATGATAGGCTTGATCTTGAAAATGTTTTTTTGATAAATCGATTTATACAAGCTATTGGATAAACAGTTTTTTTTTTACTGCTTCATATGTTTAGTTTTATTGTAAAAAAAATGAAATACAACTTGATTTTCCCAGATACACTGTGCTAAGACTGTGTTATGTGTATAATATAAGCAATGATGTGTAAATAATTCTGATGGTTTTGAACCCAGATAAGGGTTTTGGAAAAAAAAAACAAAAGGATACAAGTAGAACATGATAAAACTAGATAGAATACTGTGGGTATCTTTGTTGTCTGATACCAATAGCAATTATGTATGCTCTCAGCTACTAGCGATGGTTTCTATAATGGCTAGACAGCTTTAGAAATCCAATTATTGAATGATTTTATATAAAGGACATAAATACGAGTGTGATACATTTATTTAGATACATAATGGAATTAATGATATACTCTATTTGGTCTTCCTTTTTTGTTTTGGTTAAAACAAAACCATATGGTTAGCTCAGGTAGGTTAGGTTACAATAACAAAAAAGTTTCAAATAGGTGTCATTTATACATGAACTCTGATTTCCATATAGATTAATACGGCTCACTGGGCCTGTCACATTCCAACCAACAGCGGGTGTTTCTCATAGTTGCTTCAAACAGTCCCTCCCCGGGTTGTGTTTGTATGATAATAATGTAGTATATTACATCCTTGGAATTCTCCCAAAGAGATTCAGTTTTCAAGTCTATTACATTAGTAGCTGTTAGTTCTTCACATTGATCATAATCAGCCAATATTTTGTTGATATGTTCGATTATAACATTAGAAAGTATAGAAGGCAGAGTGTTGTTATGATTAAAGCTTTCTCAATTTATGACATGTACACCAGTGTGGTTCAATGCCTGCCATTTGACATGTGCGCCCATCATCCAGAGGAAGGAATAAACTTATTCCCCTGGCTTCCATTAGTTTTCTTTTCACACTTTTTTTCTTTACTCTATCTTTCGATAATTCTTTTACTTTTAATAAATCAAATAACGTTTCATGTAGATCAAAAGGTGTTGTTAATCGTCTGGAATTCTCTCTCATGTTATAAGTAGCTAGAGGATATTTTTCTTGGAAATGTTTCGGAAGTACAATAAACAAAAAAGGTAATCGTCCCTCTAATTGACCCTGATGAGTAGAACGAATTTTCCCATATCGAAGGCCGTGATCGCTCATCAATATCAATACTGTTCTTTTCATTAAACCATCTTTTATTAAATATTTAATCAAGTTTAAATACATATTATCGCAAAGTTGTGGATAGTTCAAGTAATCATGAGTAATGGATGTTTCCCAAAAAAAAACAAAATAGGGTCTGGTTGATATAGTTTTAACAAATTTTTTGACATAAGTTAGCAAAACGTCTACAGATAGCCTTGGTCCAAGACATAAATTGAAAGGACATTCATCAAATACTGGGTCATCTCCTAAGTAGCATGTGGCTAGCAGTTCCTTTGCACTCAATCCAGACAGCACTGGTACAAGATTTGGGAATGTATTGTCTCCGACTTTATTATATCCTTTAAATTCTATAGCGCCTGATTCCTCCAAGTACTTTAATGTTTGTGGCATAGTTCTATAAAAGTTCAATCTGGATACAGCATCTATTCCTAGTATAAGAATATTATATTCTTTATGATTTTCTTTAATAGGACGTTTTTCTTTAATTATTATAAAAGAATGAAAATCTAAATAAATTAGTGCATTTTTATACACACATTCAACTTGTATAAATTCGTGTTTGATCTCGGTCTTTTCGAAAAATAAATAACTTTTATTGGAAAACTTATAACGGTCATCATCTCGCTTCTCAGAAGATCGCTGCCTGTAAAAGGGTGTGTAAAAGCAACGTAACTCATGTTGATTTGTTATATTATAATTTAAATAATATTTTTCTTCTATCCAAACACTCAAATGATCTGATTCTATTAATGGAGGATTTGTGCCATTATAACAGTGTACAAGTGTTTGCTTAAAAACAAATTTTGAGATATCCTGGTTCAAAGGTTCATAACCTGGAATCCAACATCCTCGAGTTTTGATAGCATATTTTGTCTCATTTGTTTCAATCAATACGTTATCTTTCATTTTGCTCCATGAAAGTGGTATGTTTTGTGTTTGAAAACTAGTATTCATTATAAGTACTGATATTATGGCTGCTGCACTTATCAGTAATATTAAAAAGTAATATTTGAATTTATAGAGATGGTTCAATGTTTTTTTCTTATCATGTGAAAGTAAATAATAATTGTAGTTTGTCCTGTAACAGAAATAAATATAATGATAATTTTAACTATTAATCATTAACTAACCGTTTTGATATACTAAATAAGATATAATAAAAGATTCATCATTATTCCAAATCCGCTCCCTATGTGAAGCATATGAATTCCACAAACTGCCTCCAAGCACACTGATTGGCTACCAGTTCCCGTGCATCCTAATTAATGTATTAAAGATTATTAATATATTTATAATCTTTGGTTGCTAGTCTATTTAATGGATTTATCTGCCAAACATTTGCTAGAATAGTAGGTATTTAAATTATGACATAAAGCATTAAGATCTTGACATTGCTATACTTTGATCAACACTCTATTGGCAGGTTGGATTTTAATTAACATGAGGTTTGAATTTCCATTAAAAAAAAATTCCAGTTCTACAATGTTCTTAGTCCTAAAATAAATTAAAGACTTTTTGTAGTGTTATTTATTTTGGCATTTTATTAAACATGGTTATATTAACGCAGTATAGTATTATCACAGTAACAATAAAGTTTCAAATGGAAGTCATCTATACATGAACTCTGTTGTCCATACAGATTAATACGGCTCACTGAACCTGTCACATTCCAACCAACAGCGGTGTTTCTCACAGTTGCTTCAAACAGTCCCTCCCCGGGCTGCGTTTGTATAATAATTGTATAATCTAATATTATATGATTCACATCCTGTGAATTCATTGTGTAAGATGGCTCACCAATTGTTAAGTCTGTTATATTAGTAGCATTAAGTTTGGCACATTGATAATAATTAGCCAACAAATTGTTAATATGTTCAACAACTACATTAGCAAGTATAGATGGAAGAGTATTGTTAAGTTTTAGCTTCCTTGTTTGATGGCATGTACACCAGTGTGGTTCGATGGCTGCCATTTGGCATGTGCGACCATCATCTAGAGGGAGGAATAAGCTTATTCCCCTGGCTTCCATTAGTTTCCTTTTCTCACTTTTTTTCTTTACTCTATTATTCAATAGTTCCTTTACATTTGATAAATCAAGTAGTGTTTCGTGCAGATCAAAAGGTGTAGTCAGTCTTCTGGTATTTTTTTTCATATTATAAGTAGCTAGAGGATATTTGTGTTGGAAATGTTTCGGAAGCACAACAAATAGAAATGGTAATCGCTCTTCCATATGGCCCTGATGAGTAGAACGAATTTCTCCCCATCGCATGCCATGATCACTCATCAATATCAATACTGTTCTTTTCATTAAACCATCTTCTATTAAATATTTAATTAAGCTTAAATACATATTATCGCAAAGTTGTGGATAGTTTAGGTAATCGTGAGTAATTGATGTTTCCCAAAAAAATCCAAAGTAGGGGCTTGTTGACATAACCTTGACAAATTTTTTCACATAAGATAATAAGACATCTACAGATAGTCTTGGTCCAAGACATAACTTAGAATTAAGATGCTTTTCATGTCCAATTTCTTTATCTGATAGATAAGCAAATGTTCTCCAATAGTAGTCCGTAGGCTTCTCGACAAAGCCTGCTTTTAAATAATTGAAAAGGCCAATTGGAGCAGCATCTTCAGCAAATGCTGTATAGTAACCAGCTTCACTATACTTTTTCCAAATAAAAGGACATTGATCAAATGTTGATTCTTTTCCTAAATAGCATGTGGCAGAAAGTTCGTCTTCACTTAATCCAGACAGCACTGGTATAAGATTTGGGAATGTATTGTCTCCAACTTTATTATATCCTTTAAATTCTATAGCGTCTGATTCTTCCAAATATCTTAATGTTTCTGGCATTGTTCTATGAAAGTTTAATCTAGATACAGCATCTATTCCTAATATTAGAACATTATATTTATTGGTATTTTTTAAAATATGATTTTTTTTAAATACAAAGGAATGAAAATCTGTATAAATAAGTTGGTGTTTATATATACATTCAACTTTTACAAATTCGTACTTAACCTCTGTTCTTTTGGAAAATATGAAACTTTCATTTATAAACTTAAAACGATTATCATCTAATGTCTCAGATGAAGGCTGTCTGTAGAAGGGTGAGTAAAAGCAAACCAACTCATTTTCATTTGTTATAGTATAATTTGAAAAATATTTTTCCTCTATCCAAATACTCGAATAATCTGACTCTACCAATGGAGGATTTGTTTCATTATAACAGTGTATAAGATCTTCCTTGAAAACAAACTTTAATATCGCCTGATCAAAAGGCGCAAAACCCGGAATAGTACATCCTTGAGCTTTAACAAAATATTCTGATCCATTTATATCAATGAATTTGTAATCATTCAGTCTACTCCATGACAAGTGTATATCGTGAAAATTAATATCAAAGTCTATATTTATAAAAATAAGTATAAATGTGGCTGCTGCGCTCGGCAGTAATAGAAAATAATATTTATATTTGTAGAAATGGTTTAGCGTTTTTCTTTCATGATGTAAAAGAATATAATCGTTGTTCATCCTGAAACAAAATGAAATAAAATGCATGTTATCAATATTATTGAAAAAAAATATCTGATCCATAAAACATTAAAGTTATGTGATAAAGTTATGTTCCCAACATAAAATAATTTATGTTTGGAGTAATTTATAGTATAATAGCATTTGTTACTCAGGTCTCGTGCCTCGTGCGTCAAGTCAAAAATACTACATAAACGTTTGTCGATCGGTTGATAATGGGCTTATACACCGATTTTTCTTCTAAATGTAGAATAAAAAAAATCAAAAAATCTCAAAAAATCGTTTGTAAATCGAAAAAATTATATGCAAGATATTATGATCATTTAAAATTTTCGTTTTGTAAAGGTTAATGCATGAAATACGATTGGTGACGTCACCAATCGCATGTACCTAAAGCCCAAAATTGAAAGAAAAATTCGGTATAGAAGCCCATTAATATTAAATGTATTAACAATATAGAAAAGTATCATCCAAACTTTGTTGCCTTGTAAAAGTTTAAGATGTCGGCCTTGGAAAAGTTTAAGATGATGCCACCGTCACCTGCTTTCTACATATTTACACTAGCACACAAATTTAAAAATTGTATGTAGGTACCTCATTTTAATAATCAAGTGATTGACCGACGCCGACGGAACAGATTATATGGTTTCGCATTTTTTTCTGATTTTTTACTGCATTTAAGGTAAAATATGCGACAAGCCTATTGTTGGCACGGATTATGGAGGAGTTTGATAATATGAAAAACGTTAGCAAAAAACACATATAAAAAATAAAAATTAGTCTGTTCGTTAGGGTGAGGGGGGGTTTGGTATATATATATAGGGGGGGGGGGGAGAAAGTAAATTATAAAATAAATATTTATGTTCTTAATATTATACTTATATTGGAGGGCATTTCGGTCTACTTTCAACTAGTTGGAAATAACTGTGCTAAAAAGTAGTAAACGAATTGTGAGTGGAAACCGAGCCTTCGTTGCCGAGTCCGTAACTTTAACCACGAGGCCACAATCTGATTCAATAAATTTATATAAAATTTCCGGTATTATGTAAAAGCAAAACAGCCATGTGTACCTACCTTACTTATTCAGCTATCATATAGTTATAAAACACCTCTATAATTTGCATAATATCAATACTTAATGTTATATTTTCAACGTGCATTAAACTCTAAACACCGAAGTTTCTTTAAGTATTATAAAATAATTAAAATGTTAATACAAGTTACATGCGGACGTTAGCGTACTGGGACCTAAAATTACGAACTATTTAAAACACTAGATAATTCCAATATTATATCTCTGCAAAATAGTCTGTTTCACTATCATAAAAGGGAAACTAGATACTATAGGCATAATCACGTTACCTACATAAAATATCTATGTACCTACGTAAAGTATGTTATGTTTATCCCAAATAAGTCCAAATAAATGCGTTTATAAAAGGTATACAAAAAATGTAACCGAGTCTAGCAAATCGTTTACACTTGCATTTTGCTACAAGTTTATTTAATACTTCAAAATTAAATGAAGGATTATTATAATATAATGTTTTCATACAAACGTGAATAAATTTGAGATGAAAAATGGGGTTATCTTATTTTCATTAATAACGCAAAGCTATTGAATTATTTATATGCGACTGTGTGTAAGTGTGGTATTGTTGATATTTTGACTAACCTGATCGCTCGATGGTGCCGTGGCGTGTTTAGTCATTGATTTTTGCGCTTTCCTTAAACCTCACGAGAGTTGAGACGGGTTCACCCATCGCCATCACCCTTCCGAGACGAGAAGCCGAGATGGAGTGGCGCGTGCGCCACTACCCACATCCACCCACCATCCTCCCCACCGCCACCGGTTGTAGGGTGGTGGAGCCTGCACTCTCTCTCACCACCCCAAACACATTCCATCTTGCAATTATTGTGATTGCTATTTCACGAAACTTTGTTTATTATTATTTTCACAGACTTAATACAAATTAAAGAAAATTTAAGGGATTTTTTTTAAATTAAAAAAGTTACGTTTGAGTTTTTAAATGATAAACCCAGTCAAAATTTCAAATTTCGGAGTTGCTTCAGTTGAGTCGGAAATAACTGGGCAAGAAAGCAGGAAACAAGTTGTGATGAAGTGGGATTCGAACATTCGATTCGATTCCAGTCCCGAGTCCGCGACTCTAAACCACAACCCGTTCAAAGTATTGAATTTCTGGTTCTAATAAGATCGAGTTTTCTGTGTTAAAATTGTGTTATCTTAAGTTTTATTCAAATATTGAAATATTCATTCGAGAAACCCGTTAAAAAAACGCTAGAGATGCTGGGGGTGGGGGCTTGTCAATTTTATTTGGAATCCATATATCACTAATACAGATTATCAAAAATACATACATATTTTATTAATTATAAAGTAATTACTTACCCTCGAACTGTACGTTGGTAATTGTAATAAATAATATTGTAGGAAAAAAATAGTAAATAAACATGTCTCAAAAACGACTTCCTAATGATTCAGGCGTCTTTTTATGTCACCAACCAAGGGTTTTCGAGGATCATATTTTGCAACTCTTTTTCGCAAAAATGGTAATAACAATCGTATAATACATCATATACTTTCATCGTATTGACACGTTTGCCACTGGATCAACATTTTCTAAAAATGTCCTCCAGTTTGCTGTTTATAAATTGATATTTTTAATGATAGATAATTATTATTATGCACAACTTCCTCAGAGTAGTGCGCCTACAGATTGACTACAAATGCCAACAAATTAATGCAGAATAAAAATTCGGATGTTCTTAAAATAAATCTTGATTGCGAAAAATCTAAATTGACCGTATTTTGGTTGGAAAATATGAATTCTAAATCAATAATATAATAACAACGGGAAATGGGGAAAATCCATGGAAAACCTGGTAAAAAGTGGTAAAAAAACAAATTATTAAAACACTTACTGAGTGGAGAATATTACTTTTATTAGTACTGCTGGATACATGTACATGGCACGTATGATATTTCCCATTGTTCAGTAAACTTTTTTACTTCAATTAAAAGAAATTGTATAAATTTTGTATAAAAATTGTAAAAATTAAAATATGCGTAAAAAGTGTAGGTATGTGGAAATTTCCAGCACCTAAAAAAAAGCTTCACAATAATGAATGACAACGTGTTCTATACATTTTAAAATTTGAGAATACCAGGTAGATACCACTATCCATAATAGACTAGGCTGCAATACACTATTTCACTAAAATTTTAAGCCCTTATCTTAGCTACATACTTTAGCATTTGTAAATTGCATAGCTTCTATCATTTTTATATTACTTCTTTTAAAGTATTTTAAGAAAGATTATCATACCTAAAAGGCCGTAATCGCAAAGTGAATTTGGACGTCCGCTGTTGACAATCCGTCAGCAGTTTGCGTCAGAATTGCGGGACGTGGACCTGGACTGGGCGGATACGCGGGAACTGGCGGCCGATCGCTCGGCTTGGAGGCAGCTTGTGGCATCCATATGCTCCACATAGGGAGCGGATATGGTATGATAGTGATGATGTGCGGGCGCATAATACCCGCACACTTTAGAGGGAACATTGATAGTGGGATATTTTTTATTTGTTTAACAGCCTTCGATTTGGATATTAAAACTTTTGAATTTCATAAGAAAATCGCTTTTTCGATCATATTTACGCACATAAATATTTTTTAAATCGTTACATTATGGCTACGTAGTTTATTTATTTACTAACAAAAAAAAACAAATGGTTAAATAAAATTGTCCTCACTGGGGTAATCCGCCCTGAGGACTAATTTTACATTCACATTTTTAAAATAATGATACACGGTGTGGTTGCTGTGATCGTTATTTAGTAGTTACTACAGTAACCTAACCGTTATAGATTTAATATCAGGAACATGTTGAACTAATTCTGTATTGAGTAACCAATAGAATGCATTATTTGATAATAAAATGTCCAAACACGAAATTCTCGTGCGGCCATTCGAGCAGCGGCGATACATTGAACACAGAAAAAAGGTATTTTTATACTCGTCTTTAAATTTTGCATGGAACATCAAAGAAAACATTCACCAGTTATATTTGCGCCTATTTCACACAACATGTCTAACACATCTGTTAGAAAGTAGTAGAACTTGCTATGGATGACCGCCGATTTTTTATCTACGGTTTATTTTAAATGATATAAAAGTGCATATTTTCTGATATAATTTTCTTTTTCTAAATTGAAGTAAAACATTTCGTTACAAAAACATGTTATATTTTAGAAAAGTTATATTTTAGAAAAGTTAATAAAAATAATGCTAACGCATAGGTTTCAGGCAATTATGATCCTCAGCAAAAATTGTACATTGCTTTTTTGCGTTAACTAATATAATATTTACTGTCTTGACTCGATGTTTTAGGTTATTATATTATTACCATTATATGAGTAAGTAACAACTAAAAAAGTGTTTATTTATTCAGGTAGCTCTGGCGGCTCCTGCTATCGACAATGAAAAGCCATTAGAAAGGGCCCATGTAGTTGCCAAACTGAAGAAACAGTTATGGGAAACAGAACGAAAGGAACAAATCAAAAAGGAAAACTTTAGATTGCTGCAGTCTTTGGGCCGCATAATGCAAGTCAACAGACTTGACAACCAGTGGAGTGAACCATACAAAGTTTGAGGTATAGTTTAAGTTAATCAATTGGCTAACTTTGTAGTACAGGTAACCTTCAAGCCTGCGAGCCGAATTGGCATTTTCCACCAAATTGCAGGCCAGGAAACCTCATCACTCGGAATTACCGAGAATACAAAAAGTCATGTTTTGCCCTATACTTGTAACATGGACTAAGTTAGCGATGCACATCAAATGTAGCCGGAAAATGGGTTTTCCAATTTTTAAGGAAACGTGTGATAATAAAATAAGAACTGGCATGATAATTCCCTAGAATTTGATGTGCTACTCAATCACTAATTACTTTTATTTTGCTGCCATTGTGAGGATCCATCGTCTGGTGGTAGTTAAAGTCAGTTATCATCTAATATTTACCTTTATTCTTATAAATGACAGTTTACACAGATAGTGGATGTTGGTAGATTTGACATCTTAGAATTTTCAACTTGGTATCTGAGGGACAGGATTAGAAACTCCCAAATTCAAGCAACTTGCAAATTCCAGGATGTTGTCAGGTTGGGAAGAGAAAGAAGAAGAAACTGGCATGCACTTGTTGAGAGAATGGACGATAGTAGAATAGCCAAATCCGTAGTGCTTCTCTGCCCACCTGGCCGCCGACGATGGAAAGAGCTGGGAGTTGACATCCCAAGAGGCAGCATCCAACTAAACTAATACAGACCCTTAGGTCTACCTTGAACACACCATAATCTATATCTTGAACACACCATAATTTCTAATGCCGGTCTCAGGTGGAGCCTTAAAATAGTTTACAACTCAATAATGTGTTTACAACTCAAATTGTTGACTGAAGACTGCTTATTGATGAGAAAGAGTTTTACTAAATCTTCCCACTCGATAATCATAAAGCCTCTCTTTCTATGCAATATGATTAAATATGACAAAGATAATTGATTTCTCCCAAAACCGTGGTTCCAAATTTAACTATAACATATTTTTAAAATTTTGACAGCGCTGCATACGTTATTATTATATTGTAGGAAACACCATCAATTTATACAATATCCAAATATTTTTAACTGTCAGGAAATTCCTTTGTCGTTTCATTTTCCTTTGATAAATTTACGCGACAACTGTCTCAGTTTATTTACCTTCCATATTATTATCATTATAGTACCTACAACCTCCTTGGTTATTGTTTTTTTTTATTGTAGGCCTATCACATGGAGTATTTTAAAAAAAGAACATTACTGACTGAGTGCTGATTATACGCATGGAATGTGCACAAATTAAGATAAGACTGGTGACAAATAATACAAATAAATTGTTAGGAATTGAAATGCTTGAACCTGAATAAATGTTAAGTAAAACATAATTGTATTCAACTATTTGCAACCCTTTCTCAGTACCTGCATGCTGTAGGATTCCATTTAGTGATATTAGTGGACACTGGTCAATTTGCAGCCTGTTAACCGGGGAATACAATTTTGATCAAGTTTAAAAGTGTATGTGTATATACAAACAGTGATTATGAAATATTTCATCACACTCGGTTAACAGTTAAAAAATTTGCATTGTTACAATATACCCAAATATTTAAATTTCGGGATTATGATATAATCACAAATAGCTGCACCATATTAAATTATTTGATATTTTTTTGATAGGTACATAAATATTATTATGCTTGAACAGTTTTTATAGAATTTCATTCCGCATGTAAACGACTAGTGTCATCATACCCAGCCACTATTTTTTTACTGATTTTTTTTTTTTTGTGTGCATGTGTGAAATCATCAATCTATTTCCGCTCTAAGAAGCGCATGGATTCCACAAACTGCTTTCAAGCTAAGCAATTGGCCGCCAGCTTCCGTGAATAAGTCAGGTTCATACCCCGTAGCACTGCCAATGGATTATTTGTGAACGGGGAAAAAATATTTTCCAGTTTTCTTTAGAAATTTCTAAAATGAGGAGTTCCTGTGGTACCCGGAATTGAATTGAATTTTTTATGTATCTACACAGCAAAAATTCAAACATTAATTGCATAATTCTAAAATTAAAAATAAGACTAATAATTGCAATTTAAGCAAAATTTTGCTGAAGTTAGAGCCCAGAATGTATAAAGAAAGTTTTGGTGTTGAAAGAGAAAATATTTTAAACAAGAGAAGTTTTTTTATTGACTAATGTTCAGTAAAAAAGTTATTATTAATGTAAAAATAAAGGAATGACACATAAGAGTGAAATATTAGGTGGAAACTCCACTACAAAGCATTTATGACTAGTTGGATGTAATAGAAGTCAGGGAAGTCAGCATGAACACAATATGAAATAAATTATACACTTGTTAATTATCTATGTTTGTAATTAACTGAGGAACAGCCAAGGGAATGACAAGTTTATAAATAAGTAAGTAACACAAACATACCACGTTTTATTTTTTTAAACTATTCTTAACATAATGTATTATGAAAGTCCATTGTACACTTTGCCACTAGACGTTTGCTTTAGAATCCTTCGAAGATCTGAAAAAATATAAGTAACATTGACACCACAAAACATCAAACATAATTGAGGATTATTTTGATATATTGATATTGAGGTCCTTTATAATTGTACAGGTCGACCACTGTTTTGCTACATGTGAAATCTATGGATTTAGTTAAGCTCACCGAACAAAAACCATAAATTTCACAATCAGCAAAATAGTGGTTGAACTATACTCGCTTTGGATGTGAACTAATGAAAGATCTCATATTTTGACATCAGTTTGATCTGTATGTGGAAAGGCAGCAATCGGTGACGATCATTAATTATTAAGTTAAGTTCTCCCTAAATTTAATAACAAATATGGTAAAAGAACACCTGAATACAGTGTACCAAACATTTGTAACATGCTTCCAACAAGTATTATAAAAAGAATGAATTTTTCAAGCTTAAAAGAGAGACGCGTGCTGAGAACTTGGTAGAGCGAGAATTATTATATTGAGTTTTGAACTGTATTTTTATTTATAAGTATTTAACATATTTTTTGCAAGAGTATATACTGTCTATTTTTATTTTTTATTTAACATGTAGTTATGCACCTACTGACAAGTTGCAGTAGGCAACTGAAAGACATTACTGTATTCTGTATTATGTATATATTGAAATTAATTTTTAAAAAATAGCAAAACAGCTGATTAAAGCAAAATAGTATGATATACCATTAATGTTTATTTACCTTCTTTATCTTCTGCCGTTAGGTGTGTTTAGGGAATTCCACATCAAATGTGATGTGCATGATACCGTGAAGGTTGTTATTCTCAAAGTTTGGCATTCCTTCTCCCTTCTTCCTGATCCGGGCCCCGGGCCACGTTACTTTATCTCGGTTGATAGACACTTTGTGTCCGTCTAAATGTGTGATTTCCATCTCAAAGCCAACCAACGCATCCTAAGAGATAGGCAAATTTTTATGTTGCAGTCGAGTGTTATACAATTTGCAAGATTCACAAAAATGAGCAAAGAAGGAAATGAGAAAATCAAAAGACAGTTTAAAGAAATAATGATGAATGAAGAAAATGGAAAAATATTTTTATATATTAAACCATGTATAAAAATATTTATCATTTTTTGCCATGCTTTTTTTTGCACTGAAGAAGCGAAGACGAACCAATCCAACAAACTTTAGATGAGGAAAATGAAACACTAAAATTATTTTAACCCTTTGAGTGCCAAGGTTTTTTACTCATATATACTTCAAAATGCCAAGGAAATTTTTGTTTTTTTTTATTATTTTACCCTTGTCTTGAAAAAATAACTGTTTCTGTTAACTGTTTGTGTTTCTTTTATAAAAAACTTGTGCAAGGGAAATAAAATACGAAGAAAATTATGGCACTCTTAACGGTTAATTAGATCAAAACTTTTTTCTATAATTATGTCCCGCACTCAAAAAAGATTAAACAATTCATGGTATGTTGACGTTTATTTTTCATTCCTCGTTGCTCATTGGCAATCGTACATATTGGAAAGACGATGAAGATGTAGCACTCATCAAGAAGGCAGCCAAGAAAAGCAGCATCTCTGGTGAATGTGAAATCCCACGCGAGACCAGCACAGTCGACCACGTCTCTCACATCTCCAGATTGTGAGGGGGGAGGATGTGTAATTAATTTAACTTGAATAATTAAATACCTGTAATGAGAGGGTGACATTGGTGTAGAGGTCGTCTCCCCTCCGGAGGAAGGTGGGGTGCGGGGCGGTCTCCAGCACCACCAGCAGGTCCCCGGGGTCCCCGTCCAGGTGCGGCTCCCCCTCCCCGCGCACCCTCACCTGCTGCCCGTCCGGCGCTCCTGCCTCCACCTCAATCTCCAGCACCTGGTTGAGAAGAGTCCTATTATTTACCAGTTTGGAAGAAAATATATCTACGCTTAAATGAGGAGCTGAGGGTTTCAGAACATAAATAACATTTTATCTATTTTTATAGTAATTTGAAATATGTACTTTGTTTCAGAGCATTTTATTTAGATTTTTTTACTTCAAAAGTAATACATTTTTAGTTCAATGCATTAAGTACTGTTGTCCTTGAAAAATCCTTGTTAGTTAATTTGACCTAAATTTATTTACAGTAGGTACAGCAAAAATCTCCTTCCAAGTATAAAATTGTGGAGGAACTTTTCTCTCTTTTGAAGGAAAATTTCATTTGCATTTCTTGTTACATTTTTTTTCAAAATAATTCATGTCGAAAGGTTGTATTGCTACACTATTTTTAATTGTGTGAAAGGCCTTTGAGCCGTGTAAGTATGAGTAATAACATTTAAATTTTATATCTAGGCATACTTACAGATATTAACAAATAAATTTTACTACGCTTCATACAATACATGAAAAATTACAAAAGTTTAATATCAAAATTGTAAATAGGACATGGGTGCATGAGAAGATGTATGAATGTGGAGGAAGCAAGGAAAGTGTGCCAGGACAGAGTGGTGTGGCGTTTTATCCTCTCTGCCTACCCTTTCGAAGAAATGGCGTGATGGTTAGTTAGTATGTTAGTAAAAAGGGAGTGTGATGTTATGTTACCTTCTCTTCATTGACAAGCTTAACGTTTGGACATTCTTCACACACTGTCTGTTGGACCATCTGGAACCTTCCAGGGCCGAGGTTCCTAGTCACCATCTCCTGGCGGCAGTTACACTTGCGGGTTCCCGGGATCGTCTTTATTATGGGCTTATTACGAGTTATCTGGAATAATAATTTTTTTTTAAATCTCAGTAGGTCCTCACGAATCCATATTTAATTCATGGTCCCTTTACTTATATTATAGCGTTCTAAAACTAAAGTTTTGTTTTGATTAATGTAATTTAGTGGAGCGAAGAAACTAAATCTGATAATTATTTTAAATAAAAGCGAGAGATCGATATCAATGTGTAGTGCATTTTGACTAAAATCTCAACACATAAATTTTTTTGTGCATCTTAAGATTGAAAAATAATACTTTTTTTTCTATCAAGTATTTATATCTCAATAAAATGAAATACCAAACCAGTTTGAATTGAATTTTTCCCAACTAAAGCTATAAACTTTACTATAGTTTGGGTATATTTTACAGTTTATACACACCTCAATAAAATTTCCTAGGTAGATTTCTTCCAATGTGACGTACATATTCATTACAATATCAGCTCCCTTGGGTGTTTCATGATTTTGTTCGCCGCCCCCAAAGTGGAACCCAAAATCCCCAAAAAAGCTTGCGAACGGATCAGCGTTATTCATCATGTTGTCTTTCTTGAGGCAATCTTCCCCGCACCTGTCATAAAGATCTCTCTTTTCCTGATCTGAGAGTACTTCATAGGCTGCACCTAAATCTTGAAATTTCTGAGACGCATCAGGGTCGTCTTTGTTTTTATCGGGGTGCAATTCTTTGGCCTGTTTCCTATACGCCTTTTTAACTTCATTTAAACTAGCACTTTTTGTAACACCCAAAATTTGATAAAAGTCTCTACCTCCTACCACTGATATCGTAAAAAGAAATAAATTAACTAAAGCAATACTTTGTACACTTGAAACCACCATTTTATTATATTATTTGATACACTCAATTGACCTAAAACTCAAATTTCTTATTTGTATTCCGCATTATTTCAAGGAATAATTTGACATAACCCGATATTTTCCAATCCGGCTGTCACACAACGCAACGAGAAACTTGCTAAATAACTCATATATGAACACGTATGTTACTCGACTGCAAGCAATAATGAACTATAATGAACTTAATTTTACTCCGACACGCAAATAATTGAGAGAAATCTTCTGGCTCAAACGTGAAAATAATAGATCCTAATTTCCTGTACATTTGTAACGCTACATAATTCGTTCTTATGTAAATCCTTACGGTTTACTTTGACCAATAGAATACAGCCTCGTATTTTTATTATTGCCTGATCGTAAAAATAATGTTACCATATCAATATATTATTTTATGCATGGTGCTAATATAATTTTATCGGTCTTCCAAAATCACAATAAATAAATAATTGTATTTCATATTGTTTTATTACTTTTTTAAAGTACACATAAATATGCATAATTAATGTATTTAAATCGACTTCATATCTGTAAAAAAAAAAATATAGGGAAATAGGCAATTAATAGTTATTAATAATATAAAGAACTATAATGTATGAAAAAATAGCACAAGAAAACTTTCATAATATGTATTATACGAATAGGAAATATACAAACCATGAATAAAAACTGACGCAGCCGACTTATTTTATAAAAGGAGGTTGAATTCTACAATTTTGAGTAAAATATGATATTTTTATGATTCGATTAAGCAGTGAAAATCAATGATTTGTCCTAAATCATGTCCCGATCGACTAAACTAATGGTAGCCATCGATCGGTTGGACACCCGCCGTGATATACATCATGTAGGTTATTATGTCTGTTTTATACTACTTTACTTTCTGATAAATTAATTTTAAATTCGATGATGAACACCGTTTTGCAAACATTTTGGTCATTAATTTTATGATTTCATTAGTGCGAAGCCACCGTTAACGAAGTAATGCGCATGCGTGCTTTAGATATTATTTAGGTAGTTTCACACACCCGCATCAACCCGCTACGCCATCGTAGCGGTGGCGGTGGTCTATACCAAATACCTACTTGTGTAGAGGCCAGTAAAAGCGTAGAGCAGTCGCGCGCGTGTTTTATCACGAATGCGGTGTTAATTCGGATTATAATTAAGTGAACCTCAAATCAACCGCAATTCGTTGACCCGAATACATGAATTATTTAGGCTTCAATGTAGATTATTAAATTATTCCGTAATTTAGGATAATATGAATGAAGACCAAATCATTTACGTTGGAGGTAAGATTACAAAATAGTATCATATAATATATTTCTGCTCGGCCTCCACGAACGCATTTCGAGGGGTTAGAATCAATAACACGTATATTTATGCCAACTACTGAAGTATGCTGCACCCTAATTTAGTTAAAATTCTACTACACGTAAAATCTAAGACATTTATTGAAAATGTCACATTTCAGAAACGATGTCAAATTGTAATTCGGCGAACTTTTTTAAAATACACATTGCAAATAATGTTGTTTGTTTAAGCTTTTAACGTATAATAATTCATATTATTATTATACCGATTGATACTATATTATAATATATTTATGTTGGAAGTACCATAAAATTTTCGATAACCCATTTTACTTGCTGCGAGAATTGCCACCGGCGTTTTCCAGGCGCTTTCGAAATTGTCACCGATACGACATACTAAATACTCATTTTTCGTTACTGCATAATTACATAAATAATTATGACTAACTAATTTAACTTAAATTTGTGTGCCTTCATCTAGGTATAAATACATTTTTATGATTCCTTATATTTGTACGATATTATTTATCACAAATACAACACTTGAAAAGTATTTTCTTTTTAGTTCAATGAATGAGGCGAAATTTTCTAATAAAAACTAAACTTTAAGTTTGAAGAATTCCATACATTATCTATTATCTAGTAATTAATTCATACGCGTAGACACACACCAAAGACATTGCATAAAATACAGCAAATAATAGCTAATTATTATTTAATGCAATATTTAATGAACATATAAATAATAAGGCATAACCTGAATTTTCAATGTTACGAGTAATTTCGTTTTTTTGTTCAGGTTTTAGTATTATTTTTGTTGTCACTGATACCATGGCCCGGCCCGACAGTTTTCAAGATTTCTTGCTCTCGTGATAATGCTAAAATAGTCCGCAAGATAGTCCAAAGTAAATGGCTGCCCGTTCTGGAGAAACACCAGCTGAAGCTTCCCCTAGAATGCCCGTTTCACCCTCTACGTGACATATTTGGGCCACAGCATGCAGCCAAGTTCCAGCACCGCTCCTCGCAATGGACATGCGGCTTTTGTGGAAAATCCTTCTATGAAGACAAATATTTGGACATGCATTTTGATAACAGACATAAGAATAAAATTAATAAAGTAAGTTAACTATTATCAATTCGCTAGGTATTATTAATATTTGAAATACCTTATTTATGTGTCTATCTGCAGAGGAGAAGTAAAATAATAAAAGGCATAAACTGCGTGTAAAGTTTCGTGCTCTCCAGATCCCTTGCGAGTATTTTGTAGCATAATTAAGTATTATTTTGTTTCTTATGAAAGATGTACATACTTATATACATTATACATATATTTGTTAAGTCTATAGACTTAAGTTTACTTAATCTTATGATTATTTCTTTTTCATAACAAATTCTTAGGGTCATTTCAATAAGTCCCTATTTTCATAGTAACAAAGTATTAACATTTTATTTTATGTACTTAAAAGCAAAGCAAGAGGTGTGAAAGCTATTCAGATAATTTAATAATAAAGGTATTTTAAAATTATTTGTGACATACTTTCAGTAAATCTTTATATTAATCTTACCAGCTGTGAAATAGTTGGTTGCCTATTTGACAACTCATTTAGTAAAAATAAATATTGTGTGGGTACTGTAGATAGCAGTATATCATCCTCTCTTAAATAAATGAGAATATATTAAGTACCTAGATAATATTCAGAGTATGTCAGTTCACTGTTTATTTTACGCACCATATACAGGCAGAAGATGCAGTGTGTCTGGCAGACTATTGCGACATAATGAGGTGTCAGGTTTTGATATCTCAAGATGCAACTTTGGGTATGGAAGGTAATACTCTTCCAAATACAGATATAGAGATATGGCAAGAAGCAACAGTGTACCGAACTGCATTAGCTACATCAGGACCTAGAGAAGTTGCTAGAATATTTCTTAAAAGCAATGAACAACAAAGCAGCAAGTTAAAAAGTAAAGCAAAAATAGAAGAACACAAAAACTGTCCGAGAACATCTGAACCAAAACCTGAGGAAGATTCTGAGATCGCAGAAGGTAAAAATATCATTACACATCTTAGTACCAAAACTATAGACCAGTTAATTATTAATTTAATTTTTTTTTACGTAAATTATATATTTCTAGATGAAAATGAGGGGAAGACAAGCGAAAATGATGGAGAACAAAACAGTACATCAGAGCTCTGTGACAAAGACATGGTGGATTCAGCTCTTCCACCAGTTGACCAAAAGCAACAAAGGATATCTGAACTGCAGAAGCTTAAAGCAAATTGTAATCCTGAAGATTTACAGAAATTGAAGATTCGATGTGAATTACTTGTCAGGGATTGCATTGCTGGTTTAATTATTCATTTGTCTGTTCACGACTTTAAAGAAATCGAAGGTAAAGATGTAATGGTTATGGCATTCAAAACTTTCTACAATTATATTTACGAGTACCTACTTGACAGAAATTATAATTTTCCTTTTCATTTTACATTACTAATTTAACTTGCAGAGGAAATGAATAGAGCAGTATGTTGGTACCTAAGTTGTGACCGTTACTGGGAAGATGCTGCAACAACCGTAAGACCATTCCCTTGGCCACTCATCATAGGAATAACTACAGTCCTAACACTTGGTATTTGCATGTGCTACTACATCATTTGGGTACTTTTCGAGTAAGTATGAATATAACCAAAAATAAAATATCTAAGTATGTGACAAAATTTAAAAAAATAAATAAAAACTTTGAAATGTAAGCTGCAGACAAGCCTCGACTTTGCGGGAACAAACAATACATTATGTATGCTCAAATAAAAGATTATTATGAAAATTATATTTTTAAAAATTATATATTTATAATTCTCTCCTTTTGCATACAGCACCAATGTTTTATCATTATTGATTGAATTATTTTAAATATTAAGAACAATATGTACCTTACCATATTCAGACACTATGTATTTATTATTCAGTGTATTGTATGTCTTGATGTATGGAAAAGACAACATAGAACTTATAATATGGCATATTTTTATGATATGAATATGTATTGTAGCTCCTTGGTCACCAATTAGCATGTAGTAATACTCACTTCCGGAGGACTTTATAATATTTTTTAGATTATATACTGTTGATAAAGAAGTGATTGAAATTAGAAATCAATCTTTGTAATATTTATGAATGATGTGAAATATATTTAAGACATCTAACATTCAGGTACAAAGCCAGTGTCATTTGCATTTGCTGATCTGTACTAATTTTTTTTTGATAATTAAAAATGTCTCTTAGACAGTACCTGCATATGAATTAGATGAATACACAATAAAAATTTATCAGAAAATGTAGAAATAGATCAATAATAATGAAATTTAAAAAAGCAGAGTATGTAACAAGTGTTATAAAGGTAAAAGTGTGTCTTATTGTTAGTTCGGATGACAAGAGTCTGGAGAGCAACAGTGCCTCAGCCACGGCCCACTCCTCTCCGTCCCGCGGCGGGTTGGGGCCAGGGGGGCCCATGTACAGCGAGGAATACTACACTGTGGCAGATCTGAACGACCTCGGACAGAATGAGCACTACATCTATGTCACATATCCACCAGAATTGAAGCGCCGTCTCTACTAGAAAGGTATGGCCATCGAGTGTTTACATTTTTATTACTGAAAGAACCAAGTGTGTTGAGTGAAGAATATGTAGGAATTGAGTAGCATACATTTATTGGACTAGAAACCCCAATCAATTTTAATCAGAAAAATATTCATACAGAGACATACCTTAACCTTGAGAAAGTATGCATATTATTACATTCTAATCACCTCTGCAGCAGGAAACATTAAGGATATAATGTTACTAGTTTTAAGGTATCTATGAATTTGGGTGCAAGAGATCATATTTGTATTTCTCATTATATCAGACATATAAGAGAAATACATTTTTGGACCGGGTACCTATATTGCAGTTACAAAACGTGTTGACGACAAAAATATTGAAAAAATTAGAAACTGTAATAGTAGAATAGATATTTGTAGAAAATAGACGTTTGCAACATTTTAAAGTATTTTTTTGAACCAGTATTGAAGTGAGTGATGAAAATGAGTGGATTTGCTTTTCATGTCTTAATTTCATAATCCTTTTTATATATTTTTTTCTTCTTGTTCACATTTCAAAAGTGTGAACCTAAAAAATCTGCAGTCGTTGGTGTATCCTGTAGTTAATCAATGTGTGTTTTGAATAAATAATAAAGTAATATTACTTTCTTACGTAGCTGCTACAATAGAACAACTCGACTATGAAGCAACCTCATCCTGATCCAGCTATCATTTGGAGTAGTTCCCCTGAAGTAGATTAAAGATAAGAAGATCCCTTTCTGTATTGTTTAGTGTTTTATAATTAGATAATTTCTCAGTAGACGAATAAGTGATATACTAAGTCACCTGAAAGCTGTAACTAATCATTTCTCGCAATTAGATCGTAAACTAAAAGAAAAAACAAATTATTTTAGAGTATTTCAATATGTATCAAAATGGGATCAATTTAAACAGTATTTATTTTAGAAATCCACAGTTTAATGATTATCATTTGTTGTGTAGTACCTGTTTTACATTGATATAATTTTAGTAAATATTTTATATCCTGGTATTTCACTCATTCCTAAAATAAAATAATCGAAGCTTTTTTAATGGATTTGACAGTTATTATGATTAACTTTTGATTATGTATGTCATAATAATTTATAGAAAATTTTAAAGTCAAAAGAATGTAAGTATTTAAAAAATTAAATTGACCAAATAAATGAAAGTTATAAAATATTCACTCTTTAACATCGCCGCCTAGTTAAAACCCAAACAAAAAGGGAAAAAAAAAAAATGAATTAGGGAAATTTTTGGGGGGGGAAAAAATTTTAAAAAATTTTTAAAAAATTAATTTGAATTTGGTTAAAAAAATTTTTTGGGGTTGTTTTGTGGGTTGAAAGGGAATGTTTTGGGGGTTTTTTTAAATTTATTAAAATATTAGGGAAAATGGTTTTAAATTTTTTTGGGGGTGAAATTAAAAAAATTTATTTTTAAATAATTTTTTAAAATTGTTTTTTTTAAAAAATTTTTTTTTGGGGGGAAAGGAAAAAATTTTTTAAGGTTTTTTTAAAAATTTTTTAAAAAAATTTTTTTTTTCGCTGGGCCGGGCCCAAAATTTTTTTTTCTTTTGTAAAAAAATTTTTTGTTTTAATTTTTGATTTTTTAAAATTTTTGTCCTCCCCCATGAGCAAAAATTTTATGGTTTCTTGAATAAAAAATATTTTCCCGGGGTTTTTTTTTATTTTGGGGT